>MCJB01014336.1:0-88427 GCA_002018475.1 Nicotiana obtusifolia | reverse complement strand
AGATAATGCATGCTGGACTCATTGGAATCACAATTTCAACCTTTCGAACTGGCGCAAGGTCAAAGAAGTAACATCAACATCAATCCTCCCATAAGGGGGAAACAATATAAGTACTACTACCTTCTAAGAGTAGAGTATCTTTGGGGCTCGTTCATTGCATTATGTACAATCAGAGTCGTGCAAAAGAAGGAAAAGGACAGTCTCACATACCTTGTATATACTTCTCAACCTCAAGCTATGAATATTCCACGACTCCTTAGTCTACAATAAGAGAAATGACACTACCGTTATCGTTTAAGCGTTGCAACTATTATGTATCGACTGTAACCTATTTTGCGATAAAACGGACAACACCTCCCCTATATATATGACTTCCCACAAGTTAACACAATTACCAAACAGCCCAAACAACATCAATAATAATCATATTAAGCCTCCCAAAACAGTCCACGCACAAGCCAATCACTTCATACATACGATGGCCGCCATAGTTGTGTCAAACGACCCCGAAATGTTATGAAGAACTATTAGCCCACAACCCTAAATATATATGGTGTTTCTCCACACCCTTCTTCCTCCAAAACTCGGCCAGTCGCGACCCTCCGGCTTGGGTCGTGACAAGTAATACCCAACTAAGCCCAATAAACTTCGAATCTCTATTGGAGTTGTGGGCCTCGACTAATTCCTCACAGCTGCAATCTTCTGCGGATCAACCTTAATTCCTTCTCTGGAGACGACATGACCTAAGAATGTGACAGATTCAAGCCAAAATTTACACTTCGAAAAACTGCCTTGAGATGATCGACATGGTCCTCTCGACTTCGTGAATATATAAGGATGTCGTCAATGAAAACTATCACAAAGGACTCGAGAAAAAGCTTGAAGACTCGATTCATAAGATCTATGAAAGCTACCGAGGCATTTGTCAACCCAAAAAATATTACCAAAAAATCAAAGTGCCCATACCGGGTTCCTGAAAGCTGTTTTCGGAATATCCTGCTCCATGATATTTAATTGGTGATACCCGGGTCTTAAATCAATCATGGAGAAATACCTAGCACCCTGCAATTGATCAAACAAGTCTTCTATCCGTGGCAGTGGGTACTTATTCTTGATCGTGACCTTGTTGAGCTGCCAATACTTAATAAACATTCTCAGTGACCCATCTCACTTCCTAACAAAGAGAACTGGTGCGCCCAAGGAGACACACTCAGCTAGCAAGTACTTCAATTGTTCCTTTAGTTCCTTCAATTCTGCCGGTGCCATTCGGTAGAGTGGAATAGATATAGGTTGCGTGCCTGGCATGACATCAATCCCAAAATCAATCTCCATATCTGGTGGGATCTCATGGAGCTCATCAGGAAAGACTTCCGGAAATTCATTCACAACAGGCATAGACTCGGGTAAAGGTGCCTCAGCATTGGTGTTCGTAACCCAAACCATATGGTTAATGCACCTCTTGTTGATCATCTTCGTGGTCTTAAGGTAGGAAATAAACCTACCCTTCGGCACCTCATCGTACCCCTTCTAATAAATAACTGGCTCATTTGGGAATTCAAACCTAACAGTCCTAGTTCAGTACTCAATCTTGGCAAAACATGAATAAAGCCAGTCCATCCCCATTATTACATCAAAATAAACCATCCCCAATTCGTTGAGATCAGCCATGGTGTCCCGACCACGCACCATGACAACATGATCCCTATAAACCCACGCAGCCTCAATAGACTGACCAACAGAGTAGATATAGAGAACGACTCATGAAGTTGTTCCGGTTCTATCCCAAATCCTATAGCTACATACGTAGTGATATAGGAAAAAGTGGAATAGGGATCAATAAGAGCATATACATCATGAGATTGGACAGTCACTATACCTGTGACAACATCTGGAGAAGCCTCTGAACTCTAGCAACTTCTTGTAGCATAGAAATAGCTGGCCCCTCCCAAATTCTGTGCACTACCCCTAACTGCACCATGCCCTACGAGTGCTGGAGTGCCTCGAGCTGGAGGAGGTGCTGGTGATGTAGTGGCTACAAAACTGGTTGGGTGTGTCGTACCCCTGCCCACACTCTAGCTGGACGAACGACAATCCCTCTTAATATGACCCCTGATACCGCACCTATAGCATATGGGTTGGTCTATGAAGTAGAACCCGAAATGCATCGTCCCACACCTAGGGCATGGGGACCTCTGCTGCTGGAATCTCCTTCCAGGCCGACCTTACTGGTAGGGTCCCCTATTGCCCTAACTGGACCTGAAATGACTCCGCTGCTGCCAACGAGGCCTTGATGGTGGTGCGCTAACCGAAGACTAAGCAAAGGACTAGGATGGCCCTGACGACCCTCCCCTAAATGATGTCCTATCATCACCACCACCGGAAGAACCACCAAAGTTGCCTGCAGACTGAGCCTTGTTGCTACCCTCTCGCTCCATTCTATTCTTCAATTTTGTGGGTCTCTGTAGCTCGAGAAAATGCCACCATCTTACCATAGTTCATATCATAATTCAAAGCAGCTGTAACAACCTCATTAATAACCAAAGGGCTGAGCCCCTGCACAAACCGGCGCACTCTTACCTCTCTGGTGGGCAGCATATAGATGGCATACTTGGACAAGCACACGAACCTCATATGATACTCCCATACACTAATGCTACCTTATTTCAGATTCTCAATCTTAGGGGAACATGCTACCTTAGTCTCGGCAGGCAAGAAATGATCAATGAAGGCATCGGCAAATTCACTCCACCTTTCCGGAGGGCTCCCCTCGTCACGGGAGTCCTCCCACATCTCAAGCCATGATTAGGCCACCTCTTTCAGGCAATAGGAGGCCAACTGCACTCCCTCCATCTTAATAACACGCATAACTTGGAGGGTCTTGTGCATCTCATTAATAAAGTCCTGGGGTTCCTCCTCACGATCAGTACATGTGTACACCGGAGGATCCAGTTGAAGAAATCTGTTCACCCATGAAGTAGCAGAATCCCTTTGCTGGCTGGAAGAAGCAGGTACAACACTCGATCTCTGAGCTTGGGAAGCCACTATCTAGGCCAACATTTGTATGGCTCCCCCAAGATCCCCATCAGAAACACCGGGATCAGAAGCTGGGGATGGAGGTGGAATAGTTGCACCCTCAGTAGGAGTAGGGATTGGTGCAGTCGGAGTAGGAGTAGTAGAATCAGGCAGTGTAGTAGCTGGGGGATCATCCTCACCCCTCGGGTGCTTAACCGCATCATCAGGTATAAAATCAACTGCCACTCCTAAGGTGGCATTGGCTCCTTAGCCAATTATTTCTTTCCTCCTAGGCGCCATATACTGAAAATTAGAGCAATTGCACGAGTTGGAGGAGGAATAGTCTTACTACCAGCTCCATCGCACAATCTAGAACATCAACGAAGGTTATTATTCCAAAATGCCCAAGTAGCCTCATATTTATAGATGTGGCCGACAACACATAGATAAGAAGGAATCTACTAGACATGGCTTCAAGACATCCTAGGACACTTTAAAACCTTAGGCTCCGATACCAAGCTTGTCACGCCCCGACCTTGGGGAGCGCGACTGGCGCTCAACCGAGATACCCCAGTCGAGCAATGCTGCACAATGACCTCTACCCAATTCACCCTGAATAAAGAGAAGATACATTTTATTAATTATATAGTAAGAGGTCATGTGAATAACACAGTTCATTTCCATTAGTTACGTCATTAACAAGTCTCCAAAATAGTACACTATACGTTCGTAGTTGAAGTGGAACATGTGAAACAATTACAACAACTTTAGTTTAACTTTCCTAAAACATGACACAACCCATAATATGTCTATGGAGCCTCTAACAGAAACAAAAGAGTGCTACGACAGTGCCGGCAACGACGCCCCAACTATACCTTAAAATGCTATGTACAAAGGACAAGAGATACAGGACCCTAAAATGAGTGGGGCTCACCAAGTTAGTCGAGGAGAGGGTGTGCTGCTATCACTGATCAATACCACCTGCTATGGAACCACCTGTATCCACTAAAGATGCAGTGCCCTGGCAATAGGGACGTTAGTACATGTGGAATAGTACTAGAATGTAAAACTAAACACCCTCTCAATAGAAAGAGTAATAATAAACGGAGAAGGAAACATGAAAGAAATAAGAGACTCAAACAGTATCAAGGTGTCAAGTTAGGGGAAAGGTAAATTTCAAGTAAGTTTCAATCTTTTTATGTTGGGAGATCTTTAGTATCGATAGAAGACCGCGCTTTTAGCACGGAGTCCGATCTCAGCATCGACTAAGCTATCTCACCCCGAGACATCCACTCATAATACTACCACATACGTGACATGGCGTCCGATCTCGGCCCGATCGGCTAAACCGTCTCACCACAATGTAGTGTGGGTGGAAATCACATCACATCTCGCTAGCAATAATCTTATGCCATTTAAGGGGAAACATCTCAACACATCAATATCATCCCACATAAGGGGAAACAACCTCATCACATTAACACGGGGATTTACCCCTCAATCACACCTACACCGACACGTGTTGTTTCGGGGTTAGGTTATTTCGACCTACCTTTCCTCGGTGGCTAAACGACACTCCCAAAGCATTTATTATTTAATGGATTTACCACTCATTTCATAATCTTTTTCATATCATTCATTTCATTGGTACCAATGGCCATAATGCAATATCATTCTTGGCACGTTGGCCATACTTCATATTTCATACTCCCTTCTTTCACTTTCAAATATTATCATGGGTCATCAACAACAAGGGTTTTCAAACTAAGACTTTAAATACACATGTGAGCAAACAAGAGTCTTAGGCACATAGAGGTTTCTTACAAAATTTGGTAGAATGACTTTCATTTGGGCTTGAACTTGAAGTCACAACATTTTAATACATTACTCATATTTTGAACACGCTCCCGAAGAATAACATAATATAATAAAAATATTCAAACACATTTTGAACATATACATATACATACATACATACATACATATATATATATATATATATATATATATATATATATAGAGAGAGAGAGAGAGAGAGAGAGAGAGAGATCTTTCGACACCAAGTTTATTCGGAATAGTCAATTATAGTGAACAACTCGAGACTTACAAGAACATCGTGGGATTCAATTCTAAGAGAGAAGTTTAGCCAACATACCTTACCTTGAGCTTCCTTAAACTACTAAAATGATTCGCAATTCTTAGCCACTTCGATCTATTTGGAAATATAACAAAATTGAACACAAATTAGGAAGGAGTTCATGGTTTCAGCATTTTATCAAACACTAGGTGGGCATTATGATTTCAAGGTCCTCCTATGGTGGATTCCTTTATCCCACTGCCCAAAGTATACCCAATTACGCTCAACAATATTCCCACAGATCTTGATAGTACATGCATGTATGATGAACAACTCCCGCACCCAAGAATTGCTTTTCTCATTACCTATTTTCAGTTAAATCCTGAAATTAAGGGTTAGGGAGTAGAATTTTACCTCTAGGATGAAGACCTAGTGAGTTTTCCTTGTTAATTCTCCGAGCCTTGAGCAAGAATTGATGAACAATTATTTTAGGAATACCCTCTCACGTTAGAGCACTTCCTCACTCTCAAAATATCGGATTTTTACTTAACAAATGCTCCTTAACGTCTATATATCGAAGTAGGGTCAGGTTATAGAAATTAAAAAATAGACCCTCCGAGCACACCTCTACGGTCGCAAGTGGACCACATAATGGATATGCAGTCCACAAAATGGGCCGCATAAGTGATGTCAAACATTGGGCTGTTCAGGCCAGGTCTGCGGCAGGTCTACAGTCTGCAGTCTAGTTCTGCGGTCGTATAATACGCCGTAGAACTTCCCTCCGAAAATCTTCATAATGAATTTGCGATGGATTTTGCGGCCTGCGAAAGAATTATGTGGTCGCATATGGACCGGAAAACAACCCTCCAAAATTGGCCATTTTCTGTTACACTCTGCGGCCGATCTTCGGCCCGTAGAGTGATTCTTCGGTCGCATAGTCGACCGCAAAAATGCCCTTGTATGCCAAAAGTTTTCCTCAAATTCCCAATGCACTATTCAACAGTCCGTACCGTGGCATCACGAAAGTCCACCTTGGCATCACGAAACCCCCGGTTCTAGGTCAAATTTTTATGGGGCTTTACAGCCTCCTGCGCTTAAGATCATTCATCCTCGAATGATGGTCAAAATTAGCCATTAGAAACCAATATGACTCAGCTGCTGTTTACACACCAGCAGTTCCAAATTTTTGTCTAACTCCCTAAATGTCCAAAAATGTCGGCAGAGTTTCCCTTGTAACTAGGCCTATCCATCTGTTAGAGAATCCCGGAAACCAATTATAACAACATACACAGACTCCAACGACGCAACATAACATAAAATAACACCAATTGGTGCCTCATAGACATTATATTATAAGAAAGGAACACCCTTAGCATAAATTGTACAAGTGGTACATAATGATAATTCATAAGGGAAAACTTCATAGAAACGATTACATAGCTATTCAAGCAAAGGAGGGTACTTTTCCTTCATTTCTTCCTTGGTCACCCAAGTGGCCTCTTCAACCTGTTGGTTTCACCATAGCACCTTCACGGCGGCAATCTCTTTATTTCTTAACTTTTGGACTTGCCTATCAAGAATGGCAATTGAAATTTCTTCATATGTCTGTTATTCATTAACCTCTATAGTCTAGACCGGAACAATAAGCGACGGATCTCCAACTATCTGCTTCAACATGAATACATGAAACACCGGGTGCACTAAAGATGTTTTTTGAAGTAATTCTAGCCTGTAAGCCACTTGACCAATCTATTGAATGATTCTGTACGGTCCCCCATACCTCAGACTCAATTTCCCTTTCATACCAAAACACATTATACCCTTCATAAGGGCAACCTTCATGAATACCCCATCATCTTCTTTGAACTCCAAATCCCTACGATGAATATCCGAATAGGACTTCCGATGGCTCTGAGTAGTTTTAACCGCTCCTTAGTGATCCTAACGTTCTCCATAGCCTAATACATGAGGTCTGGTCCTATCAACTCTGCTTCCCCAATCTCGAACCATCCAATGGGAGATCGACATATCCCACCATATAAAGCCTCAATTGGTGCCATCTGAATGCTAGCGTGATAACAGTTGTTGTAGGATCTGGTAGGGTTAACACCGATGCCGTAGTTAATCTTGATTTCAACTTTTGGAAGCTCCTTTCACAAACATCTGATCATTGGAACTTAACTGCCTTCTGCGACAATTTAGTCAACGGAGAGAAAATAGTAGAGAACCCATCCACAAACTTTCTGTAATACCCATCAAAGCCCAAGAAACTATGAATCTCTATTGGAGTGTTAGGCCTCAGCTAATTCTTCAAAGTTGCAATCTTCTGTGGATCAACCTTAATTCCTTCTTTGGAGATGACATGACCCAAGAATGTGATAGATTCAAGCAAAAATTCACGCTTCGAAAACATCGCATACAACTTGTGCTGATATAGAGTCTGCAAAACTGCCCTGAGATGATTGGCATGGTCCTCTCGACTTCGTGAATATACAAAGATATCGTAAATGAACACTATCACAAAGGATTCAAGAAAAGGCTTGAAGACTCGATTCATAAGATCCATGAAAGCTGTCGGGGCATTTGTTAGCCCAAAAGACAATACAAGAAATTCAAAGTACCCATACCGGGTTCTGAAAGCTGTTTTTGGAATATCCTGCTCCCTGAAGATCAATTGGTGATACCCGGATCTTAAATCAATCTTGGAGAAATACCTAACATCCTGTAGTGGGTACTTATACTTGGCAGTGGGTACTTATACTTGATCATGACCTTGTTGAGCTGCCGATAGTCAATACACATTCTCAGTGACCCATCTTTCTTCCTTACAAAGAGACCTGGTGCGCCCCAAGGCGATGCACTCGGCTGGATGAAGCCTTTCTTGAGCATGTCCTTTATATTGTCCCTTAGTTCCTTCATTTCTGTCGGTGCCATTCTGTAGGGAGTAATAGATGTAGGCTACATGCCTGGCATCACATCAATACCAAAATCAATCTCCCTGTCTGGTGGGATCTCAGGGAGCTCATCCGGAAAGACTTCCAGAAATTCAATCACAACAGGCACGGACTCGGGAGTAGGTGCCTCGATATTGGTGTCCGTAACCTGGACCATATGGTAAATGCACCCCTTGTTGATCATCATCATGGCCTTAAGGTAGGAAATAAACCTACCCTTCGGCACCACATCATCCCCCTTCCAATCAATAACTGGCTCATTTTGGAATTCAAACCTAACAGTCCTAGTTCGGCAATCAAGCTTGGAATAACATGAATAAAGCCAGTCCAGCCCCATTATTATATTAATATCAACCATCCCTAATTCAATGAGATCAGTCATGGTGTCCCGACCACATACCGTGACTACACAATCCGTATAAACCCGCGTGGACACAATGGACTCACCAACCGGAGTAGATACAGAGAACGGCTCATGAAGCTGTTCCGGTTCTATCCCAAATACCATAGCAACATAAGGAGTGACATAGGACGAAGTGGAGCCGGGATCAATAAGAGAATATACATCATAAGATTGGACAATCAGTATACCTGTGACAGCATTTGGAGAAGCCTCTGAACTCTGGCGACTGCCCATAGCATAGAAATGGCTGGCCATCCGGAACTCAGTGCACCACCCATGGTTGCACCACGCCCTGTGGGTGCTGGAGTGCCTCGAGCTGAAGGAGGTGTTGCTGATAGAGTGGTTGCAGAACTGGCTGGGCGTGCCGCACCCCTGCTCACACTCTGGTCGGACGAACAACAATCCCTCTAAAAGTGACCCCTGATAGCACACCCATAGCAATTGGGCTGGTACATGAAGCAGGCCCCGAAATGAAACTTTCCACACCTAGGGCATGCGGCCTTTGCTGCTGCTAGAATCTCCCTCCAAGCTACCCTGCTGGTGGAATCTCCCTTCAGGCTGACTTAATCCTTCCGGCGCTAACTCATCTTTGTGGAAAGAAATCTTATGACTCTCCTATACCTGCCTCACCATGTTTGCCATCTCTCCATTAGTGATATCGGCAGGTAAATAAGCTTCACTTAACACCTTCATCAAGGCATACTTGTGAACATCTGAGTTTTGCTACAGTGACAAGATGGATATTTGGGTGGGAGTCTAGTTTAGGTGGTCAACAACAGCGTACTCCCTTGCCTGCACGTTCCTCCAAAGATCATTAGTACCTGTCTCCATAATAGGTGGTATTGGTGCGGTCTCTTTACTCGTTCCTCCAAGATTTTCCGGTGTGTAAACCCTGTCGGTTTCTAGTCATTCCTTGTCCAACACCCGTCTCTTCCATCTTGGCTTTTCCTTTTCTCCTTGCCTCCGCCATGTAATCTCATGGAACAACATCAAACTTAGAGGATGGAATTGGAGTTACCATCACTGTGAAGGGCGTAACTGCCACAACTTTGAATGGTGCCTGGGTTTGTACCACAATCGGTGAGAGGATGACAGGAGATGTTTTGGGAGCGTCCCCTTCTCGGATAAGCCCGATGGATCCTTCCTGGTCCCATTCTTCATCAATTTATATCACATCCACTCCCTCACCCCTATGATCAAGAAGAGAGTTATAACAGACATTCAGCGAGAACTCCTTTGCCTGTATAACCTTGGAATCAATCAGTGTTTTGATCGTATCTTTCAACATGCGGCATTTATCAATAGTACGTCCCTTCATGCCTGAGTGGTAGGAACAAGTCTTGTTAGGTTGACCCACTAAGAAGATTTAAATAGTAGTGGCAGGAACAGGAGTGACATAACCAACATCCTTCAATCTCTCATTTAGTTGGGCTGTGGGTTCGGCAATGGGGTTGTATTGTCTGGGAGTTCTGCAGCCGATGTTTGGTCATGGCTTTGGGTAGTTTTGATGTGTGGGAGGAGGTGAATGGTAATATGCAGGCTGGGTATTAAAGGTATGGCAGGTGGTGGCGGGGTAATGGTATATTGGAGGTGAGGGTTGATATGTTGGTGGAGGTGTCTGATAGGTAAGGGGAAGCTTAGGGTCCTAGGCTACCTTCACGGCACCCACTTCCTTCTTCTTTGAAATATCTCCGGACTGTAAGGCTTTATTGATGGCTTGCAGCGCCTCAAAATTAGTCACCATACCGCTCTTGATTTCCTCTTCTATTCTTTCTCCCAACTTGTTAATGTCGGAGAACTTGTGATTCTCTAAAAACCATCAATCTTTCATAGTACTGGGGATCCTTAGCTCTGACAAAGAACTTGTTCATTTGCTCCTCTTCTAGTGGCAGCCTCACCTTGGCGGTCTCTGATCATCTACGAGTAGCATACTCACGGAAGGTTTCTGTCAGCTTCATCTTGAGGTTCTAGATATAGAAAACAACTGGCGTGTTTTCTGTGTTGAACCTGAATCGATCCATGAAGTCAGATGCCATACTTACCTAGTTTTCCCACTTCTTTAGATTCTGATTAATGTACCAGGATAAAGCATCCCCGACGAGACTTCGCATGAACAACTTCATGTTGATTTGTTCATTTTTGCCCACTCTTAGGATCACCAGTGCCATCGAACATCTCAAAATTAGGAGGTTTGTGACCCTTCGACAGTTCCACGTCTAGTTGAATACACAGGTCTTCATAATTCAAACCTTCAACACCTTTTCCACCCTCAACACTCTGGATTCTTCCTGTCAACTTCTTTATATCTTCTGCCATATTTCGGATGAGCAAGTCCTTCTTGGTTAGTTCGGGTATGTATAGGGTTTGCTGTGGGGTATGTGGTAAGGTCTTCGCATATATCAAGTTTCCTTGGTGCATTCCTAGGACTTGAGTATATGGGTGATCATTGATTCAAGTTTGAGTTGGATCAGGGATACGTTGTGGCGCGTTCTGAGGGGTATGATAAGTAGTTGTTTGCGGATACAGGGTCATGTGTTAGTGGTATTGTTGAGGGGTTTGTACTAGTGGAGGGTTATGTTTTGAGGGGGTATGAGGTTGTGATATTGATGCGTTGCAGGAGGGTTTTGCGGAGCTAAGGATGGTGGATTTTTGGTGTTTTGAGGTGGTGTTTGATATTGGATAGTGGTGTTCTAATGGTTGATGTCAGGGACATTCAGAGTAAGGGATAGGTTTGTGAGATTTCGGACCTGCTCAAGCTCACCTTGTAGCTCCAAGATTTTCTCCTCCAACTGCAGGACCAACTCATTTTGTCTTGGCATACTCCTTCCATCTAATGTTTGGACATTCTCTGCTATGGTAGCGTTGTCCTTCCGATTACCAGCTAAATCACCCATCTTCCCTTTTCCTTTGCTTTTTTCTTTTGGGGTCTCTAGGTGGAGGAGGAGGTGGAAGACCTCTGGATCAGGCGTGGTATGCTGACGATGCCAAAATGCACGAACTAACCTTTGGGAATGGGAATAATCAAAGGAAATAAAAACAAAATGGTAACCAAGTCAGTAAGACAAAATGAAAGAGTATTTGCAGCATTTATGCAGGTAACACATAAGGTCATAGAATAATTCGCGTCCTAATTTTGAGACCTCATTATGCCCCAGGTAGGCCTAAGCTACACATATACTTGGAGAAAACTCATTCGAACGTTGCACATTCCATTAATGCGAAAATAAATCAAATCAATTTTCACAAAGCCGAAATAATAACATGAAGTCACTAATGGCTTGAAGCCTTATTACATCGAAACCTAACAAAGTCTAACTAAAAAGCAATAAAGAACATTTTCTCCTAATCTATTTGGTCCTATAAATACCTTCTCCATGCCTTGCTCTTTTGACTCCATCAATCACACTTCCCAAGTCACGCATAACAAGCAGCAAGTAAGCCATTGCTAGCTTCCCTCCTTCATCATAACCCATACCTTGACAATCCCGAAGCCTCTTTCTCATCTTTCCCTCTAGCTCCATCAACCTTTGCTCTAGGTGCTCCAACATCTATGTTGACTTTTTTGCAATCTCCTTCAATTCTCAATTCTCTGATCGCCTCCATATCCACCTTATGCTGTTCCAGATGCTTGGCTTCAGATTTGAACACTCTTTGCATAGCCTCTTGTACTTTATTCGAGCCTTAGCCACCTTATCTATGATTCTGTCTTTTAGATTGACCCCCGGTTTTGACGTCCCTGGTTATGTCATCTTCCAACCATGAGAGGTAGTAATACATATGACCAGCGTGGTACCTGTCTGGTTCAATAATCTCCCCATCTACAGTTATATTTTGGTTCCACATGTGCTGGGCCTTGAATTTGAATTAAATAACATCTTCTTTGAAGTATGCTTTATACAGAACCATATTGGATACCCGAGGTATGACCTACTTCCTCCCAGCTTGCCTCATTACCCTTATAGAAGCACAAGGGTAGATGCCTCGCACCCCAATCAGCACCGAGTGGTCCCATTGGACCTTATGATGAAATCTCTACTAAGAAACCACTCGAATATCCAATGCACTTTTTCGTTTGTCAGATTACTAAAGAAATGTACCCAACGTACAGCATTCCTAGGATTTGCAATCCTATCAGGAGCAAACGTAATTTTCATTGGATAATTACTGGGTATGTAGTCATTCAATGGTCTACACAAGAGCTGCTGGAGGTAATTTCCCCTCCGAAAATGCTCTAGTAGCCAAACCTGTAGGAGAAGATTGCAAACCTCGAAATGTCCAAACCCATGTTTGCACCGATCCAAGGCTCAGTACATCTCAGCTAGTATCATAAGGACGATGGTGTATTTCTACCCCTCGATAGCCTCCATCACGGTCCTGGCGACCATGGCCAAGCGAGTGTTAATTTTCCCTCCTTGCATTAGAAATATCAGCAAACCCAAGAAGTAGAGTATGAAGATATAAACCCAGCGATGTACCCATCCTAAAGAGGTAATAGCTAACTCCTCATGATGCAGGCGGTATGACTTGCTGTGCCCAAACCGTTCATAGATAAACTCGCAAGGGATGTAGGATTTCTTCAAGCAAACCAACTTGACGTTCTTCATGAACCCCGACATTTTCAAAAAACCACATGGAGTGCAATTTCCTAGCACCAACAGACCCGACTATCCCACGGTAGTTTGGCAAAACCTCATATCTCTGCTAGAAGAGGAGTCATTTCTATATTGCAAAATCGGAAGACAACTCTCTTTTCATCCCAGAACATGGTGGCTGCCTCAGTTGATTTTCTACTGGGTCGAATGTTCAGCAAAGATGACAGGTTACCTAACACTCTCCTTACATTGTTTTTGTCATATGGTGCAAGGTCATTCCACCAGTCAATCAGCAAAGGTGGGATATTATAGCCAATGCCAAACCTGGGAACTTCGTGCTTTATTTTCTGCAAACATGAAGGTTAGCCCTTTCCCCTCCCAAATTCAACTATTTACGCAATAACAGTCAACATGTTGGCACGTTTTCTCCAAGTAATGCACATAATATGATGGTGTCCTTTGGAACTGTGGAAATCCCTTTGGACTTTGGATAATATTTATCTAAGTGCACTAACGTGCCAATGACATTTCATTCCGTACTAGGTTCAACATGATGCATGTACATTTCAAATCAGAGTAGGGTTTCTAAAAGGGTCTAGACTGATATCCTCAAGTGGACGACTTGAGAGGGAAAGGCACAGGACTGTTGACTACGCGCTGATTGACTAGTCTACCGCTAATAAGCCTTTCCGACTTAAAAAGGTATTTTTAGGAAAGCGCGGACACTCATCAAGTGCTGCTATGTTGATAATAGGCACAAGTGGAGTATGATGTTGAAAGCATGATTTACACAAAAAATAATAACACGTTGCTAGATATTTTGCATGATTAAAGAACATAAGTATTGTAAATAATGTGATAAAGATAAACAAAATAAAGAAGGAAAAAGGAAAGACAAGGGAGAGGTTAGCATAGCTTACGAAAAGTTCGAGAACGTAATTAAATGAAGCAAATAGGGGAGATAGGGATGGGAGATACATGATATAGCAATTTTAAGAAAATAAGGGAAATAGGGAGGGGGGTGTACATGAAAGAAGTCAAATAATCCATTAATCCACACAAGCCAAAACTTCCTTATGGTAAGAGCCTGAGTATATCCCCAACAGAGTCGCTATGCTGTCGCGTCCTGCTTTCTCGAGAATGCGGGTTTCGGCGTGTGACAACTCTTTTAAATGGGTATTAAAAGATTAGAGTCTGCACCTAACGGTTTAAGGTGAGCTAGGGCAGCTATTTGCAAATAACTCTATTTAACTAGTCTACGTCGCCAAAGATCGGGTAAGGGCTCAAATTACCTCAAATTGTCTTATGTGATCATGTAAGTTAAAGAAAGATAGGCAGTATAAATATCTAACTACAATGTGAAACAAGCATAGAAAGGATTGCACATATGAATGAAGTAGATTATATATTAATAAGTGATTGATACAATCTTTTGAGGACTACAAGGTACAACGTACTTTGATATATGTTCAAATAAACGGGGGTGCATGTAGTAAACATACGGGGGTCCTAAGACTTTTAGCCTAAAGAATCACCCCCTGCAACATAAATAATACTTCGCCACTCCCTTAAATGTTGGGGTTGCTCATATTATTCAGCGGACACATAAAATCATCTCCTGCTACCAAATTACTTTCTTGAAGTTGTTTGCTTAAAGGGTTCGAGTTCAATCCTAAATCGCGTCTTATGCGTACATTACCCGTCCCATGCCTATGGTCCAGGAGGGTTTGGACCTACAATTTTGGTGGTTTTAGACTTTACTTAGGATTCTCAAAATGATAAAACTATGTGCACATTCAAAACAAGTAGGATTGCACATAGTTAACAGTTAATGGCTCAAATTGGCTTCCACAGGTAGGCTATAAATGCATGCATAGTCATGAGTTTATGCTAACAATGTTCCAAATTATGTAGTAAACAGATGTAGGTAGATGGAGTCGAGATACATTAAACTAGTTCAAAACATATAGGAATAATTTTCATGTGATTGAGCGACCCAAGAGTTGATATAAGATCCTACGAACTGCTGGTTTAACAAATGATTTATTAGAACCCTATTGGTATGATCTCTAGGTGAGTTATGACTAGAGTATAGGATCGTTGAAATTCATAGTTATTTGTCTTTTATCCTATAGGCATGATTTCTAAATGAATAGCAAAATCCTATGGGCATGGCATCTAGATAATAACATCCATGCAACAAAGTAATTGAGAACATACACTAGTTTCATTTTATTCCCATAGGCATATTATCTAGGCAGCAGTAGCAACAAACTTAATCAAACACCTTGAATCATATAGTCATGATATGTGACAACGAGCAGTCAACAAGTATTGTTTTAATCCCTATAGGCATGCTTCTAACATTATGAATCAGTAGCTTTATGTCATGCTTTCTAGGTTCATGGACCAGCAAATCAGCATAGGATGTAGATAAATGATAAATAAGCAAGTAAGGTCCTATAGCTATGTTTTCTTTCCTTTCATGCAAAAATAGAATATACACGTTCCCCTTTTTCACTAATTCCCCAACAATTTTGTTTACGAATTATTACAGGCCCAAAATAATGCATACAAGTGCAAATAAAACAAATTGAATGACTGTAGGCCCAATAAATAGAGCAGGCACAAAGGAAAATAACCTAGTACTGCATGGGCCTTTAATAGGCTCACTTTTCACATGAATAGCAGACTCCGATCCAAACACACCTCAAACAGGAGAGTATATCAATTGCACAGCTCGGGCCACCCATGAGCTCATACCAGGACCAGATGGAGGACCCATTTACTTAGAAATTGTAGATTAACTACTCAACCACATACGTTATCAAACCACACACGCAACAAATTAGCAGCTCTGAAGTCCACTAACAGTAATACCTCATATGGACAAGACTATAAAAACATATTGGCACTTGCATTTAGAATGTAAGGGAACAAGATTAGTCAAACAAGAGGGCTTGAATAGGACAACTAGGAGAACCGAAAGTTGTTACAGTTTCAACATGGCAAGTTTGACATAGAAAACTAACGGCATAAGTTCATGATTGAGCAATTATTCAATAAAGAAAAGAGTGTAGCATGCGGAACATAGTCACACATTAGGAGTACTTAAGAGGCATGTCTATTGAGTTAACAGGGTAAACACACACACATGCCAAGTTTTCCATAAATCAAGTTTAGAATAAGGCATGATCCAGAATTAGTCAAAAGGGACTTTAGACCTAGGAACTTTAATCATAGAAGTCTGATACAATTATAGTCAGGGGAATAGCAATTTCGCATGACGATTTCTAACATGGGAGCCTAACATTATCACAAGTAGTACGACAATATGCTAGTGACATGGTCTACAACAGACTACAAACAGCCTATCATGCTGAACATATAAACATTCATAATAAAAAAGAACTTACGAAAACATGTCAACTTAAGCGGAGTAGGATAGGCAAGCATCATAACTCATGCCAGTTACCCATACATAAGAGAAGAGGCTAAAATAGGAATTTACCCTCGAAGTTTTAGGCAATGCTATAGGATTAACAAGTAGAGGAATATGGCAATCAAAGCCACAAATAGAAGATGCTTAAGACATAATCATGGTAAATTTGTAGCAAAACAGTATATAACACATAAAGACTCAGCAGTAGGTAGTTCATTCAGGTAAGTTACGGGCAGGAAGTAATCCCCTAAGAACTTTAATACTGGAATCTCAGGCAAGGCATGATTGGGAACTCAAAACTACAGTAAGTGATAAGAATAGCAGAGCAGGCTTAAGGTTATCAGGAACCATTCAAGTTGCACCCAAAAACAGGCATGCATCGCAGCTTATAATTCAGGCAGGTTTTAATACTAGAAAAGCACAGAGGTACATAGTAGTTCTAAGGCAAACATGAATGCGAACAGAGGCAAACAATATCATATTAATTCATAAAGGCCTAATTGACATGAGTGTACAAAGCATGAGCACAAGCAAAATGAATGGAATTGCTAGAATCTCAGTACTCACCAGTTGCAAATTAATGAACAAGTAGATGAGATAATCAAGTTCCAGCAGTAGCTAACAGCAGTAGTAGAGAAAGAACATTAAGATTCCCAAAATCTCAATGCGTCAAACCAAGGGTTTGAAGTGAACCCTGGGTAGTGCTCGCACTGAAAAGATAGCAACAATCAAATTTCGGTGGCCTTGGCTTTCAGCCGGCCAAGGTCTCAAGTTTTAGAACAGCAGAATGAGTGAAAGCGAGAGAGTAATAGTTTTGATTAAGGTCCGTTTTAGGGGAATTGGGGAAAAGGTTTATATAGTAGTTAGAATTACTCAAATTAAAAACGAAAACATCAATTGAATCACAAAAATAAGGAACGAATCTCATGTAAATCATTTTTGAATCGGACTAGGGCTCAATCGAACAAACCCTAGTTCAAGACGGAGAGCCAAAATAGTTAAAGATCTCACTGAATCGAACCTAGGTAACCTTGTTGTGAATGTATCAAGTCAATAACATGGTACAATACAGAATCAATTTCAGGCAAATGCCCATTGATCAGCTTCCATGAATAACTTAGTACCAAGCGAATAATGCTAAAAAAAGGGGAAAGAATCACTATGAGCACTAGAAAAGAAAAGGAGATTTTGAGGTCTCCTTATTATCTGGGTTTGGGCGAGAATCTTTGGGGTGAAATGGTTAGGGTTAGGGTTCTGCAGATGAGAGGATTTGAGGGCGGTTGGAGCGGAGAAATGGGGATTAAGGTTAGGTTAAGGGGCATAAATAAATGGACGGGGCTATCGTGGGCCGTTGATCTCTTAGGATCAACGACTCATATTTGAAAAAGGAAATGGTGTGCATAATGCGTCGTGGAAGGGTATAAGGTTTGGGGTCGCGGATGTTGGGTCTGGACTGCAAGGCCAAGAGCCTTTTGGGCCTGTTTTTATCAGAAAATTGGCTCAACATTGGGCTGGTTTTTAAAACAAGTGGAATTAAGGAAAAATAAAATAAAAAATAGCTCTATAAGTGTAAAAATATTATTTATGCAACAAAATATTTAAGAAAATAGTAGCTAAAGGTTGTAAAAATATAAAAAAAGTTATTTTGATCCTAAATAAAATAATAAATGTAATTAATCGTAAAGTTTAGGCTATTATTCCAAATATTCTAAATAAGAGTAAAATATGCATAATATAATCATATAAAATGAAGTAAACTATTATAAAATATGGTTGTGGGCATAAAATAACTAATTTAAATTACTCAAAATAATTCGAAGAATAATTAGTAAATATTAAATAAATAAAATGTAAGAAATCAATTTAAAAGCTTTAAAATCGTAGAAAACACTTATATGTCCCTTATAAATTGGGTAATAGTGCAAAATGATATTTTTAAAAATATGGAATACTTTATAAAATATGAAGGCAATATTGAGTATCAGTAGCACTGGCATCTTAGGAGGAGCAGCTTAGACTTGAGAGGTACAAGTAGTACCGCCCTCCTACTTTCAATGGCCTAACCATAGAGGATGCACGGGGTTTTCTAGAGAAGTGCCACCGTATTCTGCACACCATGGGTATTGTGGAGATGAGGGGGGCTTCTTTTACTACATTCCATCTGTCGGGACTAACATACTAATGGTGACGGGCTTACAAGGAGGGTAGCCCAGCTGATACAGCTTCACTCACATGGGCTCAGATTTCTAAGATGTTCTTGAGAGAGTTTGTTCCCCAAAGCCTTCAAGACGCATGGTGCCCTGAGTTCGAGCAGTTGCGCCAGGGTATCATGACAGTGTTAGAATATGCTATCAGATTTAGTGAGTTGTCCAAACATGCACCTGCTTTGGTTTCAACAGTTAGAGAGGGAGCCATTTGATTTATCGAGGGGTTCAACTGTGGTATTACATTCAGCATCGCTCGAGAGTTGGAGAAAAATACCTCATATCAGTAGATGGTAGAGATCCCACGGAGATTAGAGGATATGCAGAGCCATGAGAGAGGACAGGGAGGCCAAGAGGCCTCGAGATTCTGGTGGATATAGTGGTGCCCGTGCCCCAGTTGCAGCCCGTCATGGTAGAGGCTATGTGAGCCGTTCAGTTCATTCAACACTTCAACTTCTAGTGGTACTCTAGCTACTTCCACGTCTTAAGTTGCCCATTATGCATCGCCACACTCTAGTGCACCTCCTGCACGGGGTGCTTTTAGCAGTCATTCCAACTGACTCGGCCCGAGCCAGATTCAGCAGCCACGCCACTTTTTTTGAGTGTGGTGATATCCGTCATATGGCGAGGGACTGCCCCAGACTCAAAAAGGGTCCACCTCTACCGACTACTCAGGCTCTATGTATTCCACAGGGTCCCTAGACTTCTCAGGCCATAGTTGCTACTCCAGTTGCCGCTCCACCTGCACAGCCCGCTAGCGGTGGAGTTCATGGGGGTAAGGGTCCCCCTAGAGGGGGAGGCCATGCAAGATGTTATGCTTTTATGGGTAGGACGGAGGCAGTTGTATCAGACGCAGTCATTACAGGTATTATTCTTGTTTGTTATTGAGATGCATCGTCTTATTTAATCCAGGCTCCACTTGCTTATATGTATCATCTTACGTTGCTCCATATTTGAGTATATCTCGTGATTCTTTGAATACTCCTATTTATCTGGCCACGCCTGTGGGAGCTTCTATCGTTCTTGACCGTATGTATCGGTCATGTTTATTGTTATTTGTGGTTTTGACCGCAGAGTTGATTTATTGTTGCTCAGTATGGTACACTTTGATGTTATCTTGGGCTGGTTGTCGCCCTATCATGTTATTCAAGATTGTCACGCTAAGACGGTGACATTGGCTATGCCAGTTTTACCGTGGTTGTTGTGAAGGGGTACTTTGGATTATGTTCCTAGTAGGGTTGTGTCCTTCCTTAAGACACAAAGGATGGTTGAGAAGGGGTGTGATGCATACCTAGCCTTCGTGAGAGATGTCAGTGTTGATACTCCAATCGTTGAGTCAGTTCCGATAGTGACGGAATATCCAGATGTATTTCAGGTAGATCTTCAGTGCATGCCTCTCGATAGGGATATCGATTATGGTATTGACTTGTTGCAAAGCACTCAACCCATTTCTAGTCCACCATATCGTATGGCCACAGGGGAGTTAAAGGAGTTGAAGGAGTAGTTATAAGAGTTTCTTGATAAGGGTTTCATTCGGCCTAATGTGTTGCCTTGGGGTGCTCCGGTTCTGTTTGTGAAGAAAAAGAATGGTTCTATGCGCATGTGTATTGACTATCGGTAGTTGAGGTGACAGTGAAGAACAAGTACCCATTGCCGCGCATTGATGACTTATTTGACTAGCTACAGGGTGCTAGGGTATTCTCAAAGATTGATTTACAGTCAGATTATCATCAGCTTAAGATTCAGGATCCAGATATGCCGAAAACTCCCTTTAGGACTCGGTATGGTCACAAGAGTTCCTTGTGATGTCATTTGGGCTGACCAATGCCCCAACAGCATTCATGCACCTGATGAATAGTGTACTCTAGCCCTATCTTGATCCATTCATCATTGTGTTTATTGACTACATCTTGGTTTATTCCCGCAGCAGGGAGGATCATGAGTCGCATTTGAGGATTGTGCTCCGGACCTTGAGGGAAAAGAAGTTGCATGTAAAATTTTCATAGTGTGAGTTTTGGATTGATTTAGTGGCATTATTAGGTCATGTATTGTCGAGTGAGGGGATCAAGGTAGATCTGGAGAAGTTTGAAGCAGCGCGAAGTTAGCCCATACCGTTTTCAGCTACTGAGATTCGGAGTTTTCTTGGTTTGGCCGGGTACCGTCGTTTCTTTGAGGGTTTCTCATCTATTGCTGCACCTATGACCATATTAACCCAGAAGGGTGCTCCTATTAAATGGTCCGATGAGTGTGAGGAGAGCTTTCAAAAGCTCAAGACTGCTTTGACTACAACACCAGTGTTGGTGTTGCCTATGTGTTCGAAGTCTTACACCGTGTACTGTGATGCGTCACATGTTGTCCTTGGCGCGGTGTTGTTGCAAGATGGTAGGGTGATTGCCTGCATGTCTAGACAACTGAAGGTTCAATAGAAGAATTATCTTGTCCATCACTTGGAATTACCAGCTATTCTTTATGATTTGAAGTTTTCACGGCACTATTTGTACGGTGTCCCTTGTGAGGTCTATACCAACCACCGGAGTCTAAACATCTATTCAATCAGAAGGATCTTAACTTGCGGTAGCGGAGATGGTTAGTGTTTCTTATGGACTATGATATCACTATTCTATATAATCCACATAAGGCCAATGTGGTGGCCGATGCCTTGAGTCGAAAGGGGGAGAGCTTGGGCAGTTTAGCATATCTACCAGTAGCAGAGCAGCCATTAGCATTGGATGTTCAGGCCCTGGCCAACCAGTTTGTTTGATTGGATGTTTCGGAGCCTAGTTGGGTTTTGGCTTGCACGGTTTGTCGGTCTTCTTCATATGATCGCATCAAACAGTGTCAATATGACGCCCCCCATTTGCTTGTCCTTAAGTGTACGGTACAGCACGACGATGCCAAGGATGTTTCTATTGGAGATGACGGTGTGTTGCGGATGCATGGCCAATTATGTGCGCGCAATATGAATGGGTTACGTGAGTTGATTCTCCAAGAGGCCCATAGTTCGTGGTACCAAGATTTGAGGCAGCATTATTGGTGGAGGAGAAATGACATAGCGGAGTGTGTAGCTCGGTACCTAAATTGTTAGCAGGTGAAGTATGAGCACCAGATGCCAGGAGGTTTGCTTTAGAGACTTGAGATTCCCAAGTGGAAATGGGAGTGAGTTACCATGGACTTCGTTGTTGGGCTCCCACAGACTCAAAAGAAATTTGACGCTATATGGGTGATTGTAGATTAGTTGACCAAATCGGCTCATTTCACTCCGGCTCAGGTCTATATCCATGACATTGTCCGACTTCATGGCGTGCCGGCATCCATCATCTCTGACCTGGGCACGCAGTTTACATCGCTCTTCTAGAGAGCCGTACAGCGTGAGTTAGGCATACAGATTGAGTTGAGTACAACATTCCACCCCCAGACGGACGGATAGTTCGGGCACACTATTTAGATATTGGAGGATATGCTTCATGCATGTGTTATGGAGTTTGAGGGTTCTTGGGATTAGTTGTTTCCATTTGTAGAGTTTTCCTATAACAAAAACTACCAATCGAGTATTCAGATGGCTCCTTACGAGGCCCTATATGGGAGACGATGTCGTTCTCCAGCTGGTTGGTATAAGCCGGGAGAGGCTGAGTTATTAGGCACGAAATTGGTTCGAGATGCCTTGGAGAAGGTCAAGTTGATCCCGGATCGGCTTCATACAACCCACACTAGATAGAAGAGTTATACGGATCGGAAGGTTCGTGATGTCGCATTCATGGATGGAGAGCGAGTCTTGCTCAGAATTTCATCCATGAACGGTGTGATGAGGTTCGGGAAAATGAGCAAGTTGGGCCCTAGGTATATCGGACCTTTTGATATCCTTGAGAGAGTGGGAGAGGTGGCCTACAAGCTTGCATTACCACCTAGTCTATCTGCATTTCATCCGTTGTTCCATGTCATGCTCTGGAAGTATCACCATGATCTGTCCCATCTTTTAGATTTTAGCTCAGTCCAATTTGACAAGGATTTGTCTTATGTTGTGGAGCTGGTGGCCATATTGGATAGGCAGGTCCGAAAGTTGAGGTCAAAGCACAATGCTTAAGCAAAGGTTCAGTGGAGAGGTCAACCTCTTGAGGAGGCGGCTTGGGAGACCGAGCATGATATGCACAGCCATTATCCTTATTTTTTCATCACTTCAGGTATGTCTCAATACTCGTTCGAGGACGAACGTTTGTTCTAAAAGGGGGAGGATGTAACATCCCGACTGGTCGTTTTGAGCATTTTTAGACCCATTCCCCTATTTATTGCCTCCTCTATATTATATTGAGGTTATGTGACTTTCCAGGGTGGTTGGTTTGGTTTTGGGTGAGGTTCGGAGTTAAATGGGACACTTAGTCGCAAAGTTAGAAGCTTAAGTTGAAAGAGTTTACCGGAGTTTGGCTTCTATGTAAACGACTCCAGAATGGAGTTTTGACGGTTTTATTAGCTTTGTATGGTGATTTTTGACTTAGGAACATGTCCGGATATTTATTTGGAGTTCTGTAGCTCGTCTTGGCATGAATTGGTGAAAGTTAGAAAGTTGAAGGTTTGGAAGGTTGAGAAGTTTGACCGAGAATTAACTTTCTTTATATGGGGGTCGGATTCCGATTTCAGAAGTTGGATTATGTTCGTTGTGTCAATTATGACTTGTGTGCAAAATTTGAGGTCAATCGAAGTTGGTTTGGTATGACTTGGCGTCAGTTTTGCAAATGCTCATGGTTTCAATAGGTTTGGATAGGGTTGTGATTCGTAGAATCGATGTTGTTTGACATGATTTTAGGTCTCAAGTAGGCTCGTTATGCATTTTGGGATTTGATGTTATATTCGGACGGGGTCCCTGGGGCCTCGTGTGTGAATCGGAACCATTTTTTGACATAGAAGTTTGCTGAAGCTGCTGAAGTTCTAGTGTCATCGCACCTGCGGTGGGTTTGGCTGCAGGTGCGGACACATAAGTGTGAGAGGGGTTATCGCAGAAGCGAATATCTAGTGGGCTTGGCTATGACTGCAAATGCAAGGAGATTTTTGCATTTTCGAGACTGCAAGTGCGGAGGAATCGGTCACATATACGGATAGGGCCAGTGTGGCCTGGGATCACAGAAGCGGACACAACCCGCAGGAGCATGTGCCCAGAAGCACTCCTTGTCTGTAGGAGGAAATGCGCATATGCGCGTTTTGGTCCGCAGAAGATGATTTGCCTGGGCTTAAGTGGAAGCCGCACGTGCGATGGAATTGCCGCAAGTGTGGAGTCGTAGAACAACAAATTGGCCGCAGAAGCGGTAATCTTCGGTAGAAATAGAGAAATCGAGGGTTTTATTTCATTATCCGTATTTTGAGTTAGAGAGATCGGTTTTGGCCGATTTTGAGAGAGATTTTCAAGGAGTTGATCGGAGTAAGTTAATCTAAGTCGGATTTGGCTATTATACATAAATCCATTATTGTTTTTACCATTTAATTTGTGAAAATTTCATAAACTATATTTTGAGGATTTGAAGGTCGATTTGAAGTCGGAATTGAGTAATTTTAGTATTGTAGGACTCATTATTGAATGGGTATTCGGATTTTGTAAGTTTGGTCGGGTTTAGAGATGCGGGCCTAGGGTTGACATTTTGAGTTGACTTTTTTTATTTTCTTTAAAGATTTCAAATTTTAGTATTTGGAATAGTTTTCTATGGGTTGTATTTAAGAGTTGGATATTCGCAGAAAAGTCTTACTTTTGGTGGAGTTAGCATGTTTTGTGGTAAGTGTCTTTCCTAACTTTGTGTGAGGAATTACCCCTTAGGATTTGTGTTGTTTTTTGTTAATTGTGGCACGTGAAAGCCATGTACATAAAGTGACAAGTGGGTACATGGGCTAAATGTGGTAATTGACCAGTTTAAGCTAGGTAGATCCTTTTCATGCCTTTAATTAGATAGTCATAACATGTTATATTCATCATCATTAATCTATCCTTAAATGCTTCACTTGACAATGTTAATACTTGTCTCGTCTCTTACTTGTTATTTGCCGTTACATCCTTAGTTGAGGTTACTATTTTCATTGCCTTGTTAAATATTTAACTGTAGATTTACCTTACTTGAAGCTGTTATTTCTTGGAATATCTTATTGGTGAGTTTTGGTGTTGAAGTTGAAAAAGCCGTGATCACATTGAGGCAACGTTGTAAATTGTTGAAATACCATTCTTGTTGAGCTATTCACTTTCAGTTGATATTGTTGAGACTCTTGTACACATTGTGGTTGAGCCGTGGGCTATTTATTGCAGAAACATTGTTATTGTTGACTTGTTTGGCAAGTTATGGTATTGGGAATTTGAGGTGCGATTTGTGATATATTGTGATATTGATACACATGTGGTGGAATAAGGATAGGGGTTGATACACATGCGGTGAGACAAGGGTGGGTATCTAGTAGGGGAATTACTTGAAGCCATGCGGTATGATAAGGTGAGCTAAAATGTGGGTAGCTATTTCGGGAAAAATGATTTTCAAAACTAAATGTAAGGCTCCCGCGTTTATAGAAAGAAAGATTATGATTGCAATTGTGAAATGAGAATACGAGGCGGTACCTCGGACGCGATTCTTGTTGTTATCTTTCATTTACATCGCTTATGTTTGTCCACATCATTTCCTTGGTAATCTTATTACGTGATCCTGCTTTGATGCCATTATTGTTTTAATTTCAGTGTAGCTTATCTTATTGTATTTCCTTATTGAATCATTTCCTTGTTTCCGTTGTTGTATTGTACCATACTTGTTCAGCTTCTTTATTCATTCCAGTAGGTGCCTTGACATGACCTCGTCACTACTCTACCAAGGTTAGGTTTGATACTTACTGGCACCATTGTGGTGTACTCATACTACGCTTATGCACATCTTTTTGTGCAGATCCAGGTGCTTCATACTAGGCTAGGCATCCGTGAGTTGAGCTTTGGATTGGAGACATCAAGGTATACCCACCGGCATTCGTAGAACTTGGAGTCACCCTGTGTCCTTGTCTCTTTTCTATTGTTTACTCCTTATTTAGATACTAATGTGCTAGGGATTGGTTCAGTATATTCGTATAGAGCTTATGACTCAATCTCACTAGATTTTGGTCTGTAGTGTTGTGAAATTATTTTACGACAACCGGTTGGTTTAGATTGATGTTCTATTGTTATTTATATTATTTCTTGATGTATGTTAGGCTTACCTAGTCTTAGAGATTGGGTGCCATCACGACATCCTACAGAAGAAGATTGGGTCATGACATAATCCTAATTAAAATAGAATAAGAACAAAGTTAAGAAAAGCCTATTCTAATTAATATATGAAAAGGAATTCTAGTAGGAATAGAATACCAACTAACAATCCTAGTTTGACTAGAACTACAAATATAATCCAAGTAAAATAGGAATAAGAAATTCTAATCTTTCTGGAAAAGAAATCCTAATCTTAAATGGATTCTTGGACTTCTTGAATTTATTTGATTC
Source organism: Nicotiana obtusifolia (assembly GCA_002018475.1). Lineage (NCBI taxonomy): Eukaryota > Viridiplantae > Streptophyta > Magnoliopsida > Solanales > Solanaceae > Nicotiana > Nicotiana obtusifolia. The sequence continues at coordinate 62,260 of MCJB01014336.1, read as the reverse complement.
TAGCCTTTTTGATCTTTCATAATTCTCCCCGAGTTGAAAATGACTCAGACTCGCATCTGCTGCTTCCCTAGATGGTGTAAGATTTGATATAGTAAAGAATAGGAACCCAATATTCACCAGGTTTCAAATTATATTTTGCTAGCTTATCTAAGAGCTTCTTCACGTTGTAAGAAAACTTAGCATGTGGTCGAACTAAATCCCTCTTTCTAAGTTTCAACTTTCTACCAAGCCTTCTCCTTGTAATCTTTCTATGTTGACTCTCAAATTAAACTTATGATATGAATTCATTGATTTCAAAACTTCATGAAACTTAGAAAACTCCAAGTATAGCTTTGAATTAAGCATAGAGATCAACGCTATTTTTTAGACTGCATCAATTTCCATGCTTGTACACCAACAATCGCTTACACCAACAGTCACTTTGATGATGGCCATAATATATTTACAAGGTGAAGGCATCTTGTTTCTCCAATATACCTCAAACTATCCATTACCTACTCCTTTTTAGGCAATCCTTGCTTTTCTTCATGCATATTTTATGGACTTTAGGATTAACGCAATAGGATGCCTTGTTTTGGATACTCCAATGGATCGCCATAAGACTTTGGTTGTAAATCCTCATCTTGTGGACCCAATGTATGTTCCTTGTCTCTTTGATATTGGTCTTCATCAGTTTTGTCTACTGCATTCCCTTTATTTTATGAATATTTATCTTATTGGGCATGGCGCATTGGTACTTTTATGCCTTGGTCAGCTATAACTTCTTTCTCTTGCTCAATATGTCCTGCTCTACACGGTTGAATTGGTGGATCTCGACGTGGAAGATGTCGCGGTAGCACTGGTATGCTGTGTCTTGGTGGTGGTGGGGGTGGCAGTGGAGGTTGCCGGTGTTGTGGCAGATTTCGTGGTTGATTTTGACTCACCAGATGTTCAACCAATGCAGTCGGATTCTCCATTGATTCGTTTAAGGCTTCTAGCTGCACTTTAAAGCCATTAGGATGCATTTTAATTTTTTAGTTATCTTATTCAAGGGCTGTAGTTCTTAATCTCTAAATTATAAATTTTAGATCGATTGAAGAGCATCCCAAACTTGCTACTTGCTTCTCTAGGAGCATGTTGAACTATAGCAACTCAAAACTCGAAACCTGAAACCTTTGCTTTGATACCAAATGACTTTCAAGGTTTTGCATCTCTCAAGCACAAAGAAGAGAGAGAAACAAAAGCACCCGCTAATGATTTTCACAAAACTAGCGAAAGCATTTTGCCAATTCCCGTTAGAAGAATGTAAGATAAAAAGTAACCTCATCCACACGTTCTGTAGGCCTGCAAGATTCCAAGAAGTGTTGAATAAAGGAAGAAAAATAAAATAAAAAGTAAATCATATTTTTGAAGCAAGGGCTTTGAAAAATTAATCACCCCTCTTAATTTTTAGCCTATTGAGCCCTTTAAAGAAAATTAATCATAATTAAACTATAATAAGAATAAAGGTAAGGAAAGCCTATTCTAACTGAAATAGGAAAAAAATTCTAGTAGGAACGAAATACCAACTAACAACCCTAGTTTGACTAGAACTACAAATATAATACTAGTAAAAGAGGAAACAAGAAATCCTAATCGTTATGGAAAAGAATCCTAATCTTAAATGGATTGTTGGACTTCTTAAATTTCTTGGATTCTAGGTCTTTTTGATCTTGCGTCAAGATGTAGCAGAATTGAGAGACAAGATCATGACGGGAATCCATTATTCGTGGTATTCTGTTCATCACTGGTTGACAAAGATGTGTAACGACATTAAGGGAAAGTATTGGTGGAATGACATGAAGAAGAACATTGCAGAATTCATGGCTTGATGTCCCAATTGTGAGAAAATCAAGGTGGAGCACCAGAAGCCTTGTGAGTTAATGCAGAACATTGAAATCCCGACTTGAAAATGGGAGCTGATCAATATAGATTTCATTACGGGTTTACCTCGTTCATTTCGTGAGTTTGACTCTATTTGTGATTGTTGATAGGCTGACAAAGTCAGCACACTTCTTCCCAGTCAGAACCACCTATATAGCCGAGGATTATGTGAAGTTGTATATCAAAGAGATAGTAAGACTCCATGGAATTCCAGTGTCTATTATATCGAATTAAGGCACTCAGATTTTAGCAAATTTTGGAGTCTTTTCTGAAGGGTTGAGGGACTCAAGTAAATCTTAGCATAGCTTTTCATCACCAAGCAGATAGCTAGGTGGACAATACGATTCTAACACTCAAAGATATGTTGCAACCCTGCGTGCTAGATTTTAAAGGGAGTTGGGATGATCATTACGTCTTACTGAGTTTGCATGTAACAACAATTATCACACCAGCATCAGGATGGTTCCCTATGAGGCTTTGTACGGGATAAAGTGTAGCTCCCTTAATTGATGGTTCGAGGTGGGCGAGTTAGAGGTATTTAGACTCAATCTAGTTCATCAGGATCTTGAAAAGGTGAGGCTTATTCATGAACAATAGTTCACAGTTTAGATTCGTCAAATATCATATTCAAAATTATATGTTATTGGAGATTTCGCCTATGAAAAGCATGATGAGATTCCGAAGAAGGGTAACCTTGGTTTGAGATATATTGGGCCATATAGAATCATTCGAATAATAGGCCAAATGGATTACCAGTTGGAGTAGCCTTTGGAGTTAGAGTCCGTGCACCAGTGTTCCATGTATCTATTTTCCGAAAATGCATCAAAAACCTTTCCCGGGTTTCCTGTCGATGACGTGCAGATTACAGAGGACCTTTCATATGAAGAGGTCACAGTTGTTATTTTAGAATGGTAGGTCCGCAGGTTGAGGACAAAGGATGAGGCTTCTGTGAATGGGTAGTGGAGGAGCAAGAATGTTGAAGAAATGACGTGGGAAGCCGAAGAAAAGATGAGATCTAAGTACCAACCTGTTCTATGATTATTGTGATTCGATTATGAGTTCCCAAAGCCTAAGTTGTATGGTGTCAGACTAACCCTTCTTCTATAACAAGGTGATACTCCGAGCTGAGATGACAAAATGAAGTTACTTGTACTTGAGGTAAGTTACAACTCATGCGATTTATTTTAATATTTGATGGTCGTGTGAAGTCTGATATGTAATGTGATATTTCTATAGCACTGTGAGGCATATAGAATGTGTTTCGGCTATTTGGAGTTCTTGAGTAGTTGCCCGATTATAGGAGAGACTCTGTCAAAACATTTGTATAATCTATAAGAGTTATTTCTTCCTTATGCACTTCAACATTCAAGGATGAATGTCCCTGAGGGGGGAAGGATATTACACCCCATTTTCTTTTGTGTCGAGTTGCGTGTAGGTAAGCCAATACAAACCCAGAGGAATTACAGTTCCTTTATAATGATAGTGATGGTTTAAAACAAGTTATAAAACAAAAGCCGACAAAAGTTATTGCAAGTTATTTTGTTTATTTTACTAAAAATGCGTCTAATATCACTGAGCTTTTTTCTCAGTATAGTTGGAATTATGGGGTGATCAATCATACAAATTGTACATATACGTGTCTAGTTTCCAAGCATTAAATTGTTTGTCGATGCGGCATCCCATTAGAGAGATATTTATATTTTTGTGAGACTGCACAGGCATCCCCTTTTGATACCCACTTAGACGGCGGTCGACCTTTTAACGTCTTAAGGTGGTTGGAAGGCTCATTTCTTGTCATTTTTACCAAACTTCATCCTCTCACTCACCTGAGATCTCTCAACAGTTCCCTAATGGTTCAAGGTGAAAACCAAGTGTTTATATCAAAATCCCACATCAAAGGTTAGCTGAGGTGAAGAATAACGCCTCAATGGTGTTGTGGTATGATTAAGTGCTGTTGTGAGTAAAGTAAAACTTGGATTCCAGGTTGTATCTAATGGTTGAGGTAAATATAATCTTTCTTGTCCTTTAGCTTATTTATATGTTGGTTAAGTTGTTTGGATGAAAACTACAAGATACTACTTGAATTGGTGTGAGGTGTTGTTGAATCATGTTGGACTATTTTGGAATGGTATATACGGATTCTTGTGTTGGTTGTATGGATGAGGTTATAAGTCCGAAGAATAAATGGTCACATAATGTTTGGAAGTTGTTCATGTTGTTGTTACCTCTTGTTGGGGCTGCTTAGTATTGTTGCAAAGATGGATATAATGTTGGAAAGCCTTTAAATAAACTTGTTTTTATCCTGGATATGCTGTTGTATAGAAGTAAAGGCTTAAGAAGGGTAAAGGGGTTTATGTTGGGTTCAATCTACGCTTGCTACTCGTCGTGTTGACTAGTAATTCGCTAGTAACGTTTATGTACTTGTTACTATGTAGATTGAGGTGCGTTGCAGGTTGTTTGAATTGGGATTGTTGATTAAATATTGGCCAAGGTATGTTAAGGCACTTTCATTCCTTCTTTTTTCATGATTCTAAACAAACAAAACATAAACGAATGATACTTAGAACGACTCTACTCTTAGTAGTTTAGAAGCTTATGTCTTTTTCTTCCGTGATGTATTTCCTATCTGTTGTATTGATCTTTGACACTTAATGAAACGTATATTTATGATGTTATTCCCATTACATATTTTGAGGTTTACCGACCTTATGTCACTCCAAAATGTTCAGGATGTTTTCATGTGCCACTCATGCATTATATATATGTATCTATTTTATGACGCTGAGCCGCGCTATAGTCGGCCGGGTATGACACCTGTTGTGCACACCACTACAGTCATTACGATGATGTTAACCTTAAAAAGCGGCTTGATGATGATGTTAAAGCCCCACAGAATGGACTATAAATATGTATATGTTTTAAAGCTAAAGCATGCACGACATACGCCCTCGTCAGCATTCAAAATTACATGTTGTCTCTTCCTTATTTCTATTTACATTATTGCTTTTACTTATGCTTTCCTGCCTTATTTGTAATGACATCCATTTTTGCGTGGAAACGCTGCATTTCTTGCCTGCAAGTCATGATAGATAGGTTGACGATCATCCTCAGTGGGTTATTAGCTCAGCAGAAGGTGTATGTGCACTCCACTTCTCCACAATTGCTTTTTGAGTCAGTATGCTTCTATACATGTGCTATAGGTATGACAGGCCCCTCTCCCGACCTTATGATTTTTACGTACTCTCTAGGGGCTTGTAGACTAATGTCCTGTGTATAGAAGTTTGTACTCCCTCGTCGGCCTATGTGTCTGTCATGCCCCGACCTCGGGGAGCGCGACCGGCGCTCAACAGAGTTACCTCGGTCGAGCAAGCCTGCACAGTGCCATCTACTCAACTCACCCACAAATAAAAAGAAGAGTACATTTTATTAATTAGTGAGTAATAAGTCATGTGAACAACACCATTTCATTTTCATTAGTTACGTCCTTAACAAATGTTCAAAATAGTAAATTGAACATCATAGTTAAAGTGGGACAGATGATACAATTACAACATTTTTAGTTTAACTTTTCCAAAAAAAAAGAAAAACAGACACAACCCACACTATGTCTATGGAACCTCTAACAGGAGCAAAATAGTGCTCTGACAGTGCCGGCAACAAGGCCCCGACGATACCTCAAAATACTATATACGAAGGATAGAAGATACAGTACCCCGAAATGAAGTGGGGCTCAGCAAATCAGCTAAGGAGCAAGTGTGCTACTATCACTAATCAATACCACCTGCTATGGAACCACTTGCATCCATTTAAGATACAGCACCCCCGGTAAAAAAGGGATATTAGTACACGAAATGAGCCGCGAAATAGCCCTCAGGAACTGGGCACCGCTGCCTGGGTATGCGGCGTTCTACGATCCGCATACCGATTATGCGGTTGCAAAGCGGACCGTAGAATCTCCTCTCGGAATTCCTCATGTCGAACTTGCAATGCAATATGCAGCCCGCAAAGTAATTCTACAGCCGCATAATGGCCCACAAATTTTGCTCAAGTTTCTGCTTCACACTGCGGGCCGCTTCACTCCTTTAACTCCCTAGCGCACTATTCAACCCAAAAAGTCCGTACTTTCTACCATCACCAAACATATTAATCTACCTGCCACCACGGAACCTTGGGTTTTAGGTGAAATTTTATGGGGCCTTACAGTGTCCCATGTATTCACTTATATATGTTCTTTTGGGTTATTTATCGTTGGGTAGTCTCTCATGCTTCGTCAGATTATCGTATGATGGCCATTAGTCCCACTTATACATGCTAGAGAGGTAATTGATGTACCTTATGTTAGTGCTCGATTAGTAAGGACTGGGTGGCAGTCGTGCCCTTCTGATTTAGCGTGTGACACTCAGCTTAACCTTCTTCCCAAACCTCGTCACGCCCTTCATAGGCAAAACTCGAAGAAGAACATTCTCACCCTCCATGAATGCCATATCACAGACTCTCCTATTAGTATAACTCTTCAGCCTGGACTGTGCTGTGCGAAGCCTTTCCTGAATCAACTTCACCTTCTCCACGGCATCACGAACCAAGTTTGTGCCCAATAACCTAGCCTCACTATGCTCAAACCATCCAATCGATTCCATATAAGACCTCATATGGAGCCATATGGATATTCGACTAGCAGTTGCTGTTCTAGGCAAACTCCGTCAGAGGTAGAAACTGGTCCCACTGACCTCCAAAATCATTAGTGCATGCCCTCAACATATCCTCCAATATCTGAATGGTCCGCACGAACTGCCCGTCCTTCTGAGGGTGAAATGCACTCAACTTGTATGTCCAACTTATGCTGGATGGCTCTCCAAAAGAGCAAAGTAAATGGAGTGCCGCGGTCTGAGATGATAGAAATAGGTACACCATGCATGTGAACCATCTCCTTGATATAAATCCTAGCCAACTGCTCCAAAGTGTATGAAGTCTTCACGAGACTAAAATGCACGACTTGGTAAACCAATCCACAATGACCCAAATGGCATTAAACTTTCTCAAGGTCCATGGTAACCCTACAAAAAATTCCATTGTAATGCGCTTTGACTTCCACTCCGGTATATCAATCTTCTAAAGAAAACCACCCAATTCTATGCTCATACTTGACGTGTTGGCAATTCAAACACCTAGAAACATGTCCAACATTGTCATTCTTCTTCCTCCTCCACCAATAATGCTATACATCTTTGTAGCACCTGGATGAATGGAATACCGCAAAACTATGAGCCTCCTCAAGATCAACTCTCTCAAGCCATCGACCTTAGCAACACAAGCTCTACCCTGAAGTCGCAACACATCATAATAACCAATTGTCACCTCCTTAGCATCACTATGTTTCACCGTGTCCTTAAGGACAAGCAAGTGCGGATCATCATACTAGCGAGCCTTAATGCGCTCAAACACGGACAATCGAGATACAACACAAGCAAGGACTCTGTTCGGCTCTAAAATATTCAATATCACCAATCTATTAACCAACATCTGAACATCCATGGCTAAAGTTTTCTCTGCAGCTGGAATGAATGCTTAACTCCCCATGTTCACCGCCTTCCTGCTCAAGGCATCCACAACCACATTTTCCTTCCCCGGATGATATAGAATAGTGATATCATAATCCCTCAACACCTCCAACCACCTCCATTCTCTCAAATTAAAATCTTTCTATTTAAACAGATGCTAGACACTCCAATGATCCGCATACACCTCACAAGACATTCCATATATGTAGTGCCTCCGAATTTTGAGCACGTGTACAATAGCTGCTAACTCCAAATTATGCACCACATAGTTCTTCTCATGGGGATTTAACTGACTTGAAGCATAGGCAACCATCCCGCATCAACACACACCCGAGACCAATCCATGAAGCATCATAATAAATTGTATATGACCCCAATCTTGAGGGCAACACAAAAATTGGAGCTGTGGTCAAGGCAATCTTTAATTTTTGAAAGCTCTCCTCACACATATCACAACACCTGAATGGAGCACCCTGTTGAGTCACCTTAGTCAATTGAGCTATAATAGACGAGAAACCCTATACGAAGGGACGATATTAACCAACCAATACTAGAAATTGCCTAATTTTTGTTGCTGTAGAATGTCTAGGCCAACTCTAAATTGCCTTAATCTTCTTCTGATCCACCTTAATCCCCTCGCTAGACACCACGTGGTGCAAGAATACCACTGAATTCAATTAGAACTCACACTTAGAGAACTTGGCGTATAACTTCTTCTCCCTTAGAACCTGAAGCACCATCCTCAATTACTGCTTGTGCTCCTCCCTATTACAGGAATATATCAAGATATAATCAATAAATAAACTAACAAAAAAAAACAAAATAAGACTGGAACACACTATTCATTAAATGAAAAAAATGCCACTGTGGTATTAGTCAAGCCAAAATACATCACCAAGAACTCATAATGAACATAACAGGTCCTGAAAGCTATTTTAAGAGTGTCCGAAGAACTAATCTTAAACTGATTGTACCCCGATCTCAAGTAAATCTTTGAGAATACCGTAGCACCATAAAGCTGATCAAACAAATCATCAATATGAGGTAGTGGATACTTATTCATGATGGTAAACTTGTTCAATTGCATGTTGTCAGTGCATATTCTCATAGAACTATCTTTCTTTTTCGCAAACAGTACTTACGTACCCTAACGTGAAACAGTCAGCCTAATGAAATATTTACTATCAATTCCTATAACTGTTCCTTTAATTGCTTCAACTTGGAGCCATGTGATACGGTGTAATAGATGCATACTAGTAAGAGGAAGGAAGGTGAAAGTTTTGAGAAACTCCCATTTGGTGACATTCTTCTTTTCTGGACTACCTTTGTGCGCTACTTAGTACCTCTTTCAAATAACGAAAATTTGTAAGTTTTAAAAGTGGTGGTTAGTGTGTGGCCTTGATGTCTTAGGCAACTTTGTTTTATGAACATCAAACTTTTGGAAGACCAATGGAATTGGTGGTTGTCTATATTGCTCGTAGACTTTGTTGTTGTTCTCAATAGACCTTTGTGTCTCTATGTTAGTGCAATGACCCGATCGATCGTTTTGATCTTTAGAATTTTGTTCAGAGTTTGGGCCGCGATCACAAATAGTAAAATGGAATATTGGACCTGTGAATCGCGTTCAAGGTGGAAGCTTTGCGTTCACGAAGAAGAAATTTTTGCTGTCACTGAGCTGATTTTGGGAGCTTATGTCATGCAATATATAATGAATTTTGAGGTGATCATAAAATGAAAGTTATAGCCCCTTGTTTCTGATTTTTAGAAAATAAAACTGTTTGTCATTTGGAATTATATACAAAAGGTTTTGGCTGATACACTACAAGCTGTCTGGGAATTATTTGCGAAGTTAATGGAATTTTGTTCATTGTGATTGGGGGGAAATTGCTGACATCGCAAAGGGTAAAAACTGTGTAGGAAAATTTTGGAGTCACGATCACGAGGTTGGTGACCGTGGTCGGGAAGAAGGACCGCTGGTATTGCATTAAGATATCAAATTTCGGGATTTTGAGTTCATTCTCTTCACTTTTTGAGTTCTTGTAGCACAAGTAAGGCGATTTTGGAGGAGGTAATCACCCAAACATTGAGGGCAAATAATTTTATGTTTGTTTTGATTCTATATATTATTTTTCCATGGATTTTTACACCTAACTGAAGGATTTGAAAAGAAAAAATTGGGGGTTTTTATCTAAACTTTCTTAAAATAAATTATTGAGTTTTGAACATCGATTTGGAGTCGGATTTTAGTGAAATTAGTATGGTTGGACTCGTTACCTGAATGGGTTGTCAAATTTCCTGAGTTTTCTCGATTCTGAGGGGCGGTCCCAAGTTGACTTTTTGGTTGACTTTCAGTATTTGATTAAAGATTCGACCTTTTATTGTTTGTATTTGTTTCCTCTGACATTATTTGATGTTTGTGAGTTGCTTTTGGCTAGTTTCGAGCCGCACAGGATGGCATTTCTAGAGTACTATTTGGCTTACTCGGTATTTGATTTGGCTTATTCGAGGTATGTAACATATTTAAACTTGGATTTGGGGGTATTTAACCTTGGGAAATATGTTATAAGAGATGCATTGGGGTGACATACATGCTAGGTGACGGGCGTGAGGGCGTGCACAGGGGTAATCATGATTGAAGTTGACTTTTAGACCATTACCTGACTTATGTTACTGTTTAATCCATTTATATCCGTGTTTCCACTACTTGTTTTCTTACATGAGTTATGATTCATATTAGCAATCATGTTTAGGCTATGTGCTTATTTTGTTGAGACCTATTGAGGCTATTTGCACTGTTTTGAGCTGTCTGATTCAATTGTAAGTTATACACTCAATCATAATTCTTTGTTTGTAAATCATATCTCAGTATGTTCATTATTCATTGTTATATCACACGTTTTTGTGTTTTTCCATATGTGGTACTATTTGGGGTGAGAGAGACGAGATTGTGAGCCCTCGGGATTTGAGAGGTTGATGACTGTGGTGGTCCTTAGAGTCGTGTGAAGAGTGTTATTGTGGATTGAGTTGCACGCCGCAGCAGGCCTTATTGGCTCATCATCATCATCGTCATCGTAATCATCATCATCATCATCATCATCATCATCATTATTATTATTATTATTATTATTATTATTATTATTATTATTATTATTATTATTATTATTATTATTATTATCATCATCATCATTATAATGTAGATCAGGCTGCACCGCAGCAGACCTTATTAGCTTTTATTAGCGCTTGGGCAGGATACGTCCCTTCGAAGTCTAACATACTAGCAGTGAGCACAGGCACAATGATATATATATATATATATATATATATATATATAAATACATATATTTCTTATAAACATATGTTTAATTGATTCTAGTGGTATGATTTAGACTTGGACTGTTATACCTGAAATGCATGTCTATTTTTCCGTAATTGTGAACGAGATGAGCATAATATCTTTGAGTTATCAGTTTTACTGCCTTCATTATATCATTGTGAGTTAATATTGGCTATTGGTGTTGGACTCCGATCATCTTCTGACCTCGTCATTACTTTTAAGATGAGGTTAGGTTTGTTACTTATTGAGAACATGGATTCAGTTGTACTCATACTATACTATTGCACCTTGCATGTAGATCTTGGAGCAGATGTTGATTGTATAGAGGGAGCTGTCCTTGAAGATGTACCTGCGTTTTGGATATAGTTGTCACTTGTCCTTCGTAGCTTTAGGTTTGCAAATCTATTTATGTATATTTCAAATAGATGATGTATTTATTTCTTGCCAACTTTATAAATTCTAAGTCTTAGAAGCTTATGATTTGAACTATCAATCCTTGGGATTGTTGTATAGAAATTCTATTATTTTTACTCATTGATTCCTATTATTGTCATTTGAGTTGTGATAAATGTTATTTGGCTTGCCTAGCGGGTTGGTTTAGGTGCCATCACCACAAGCTGGATTTTGAGTCGTGACAGACGCTTGGTTGTGAATATGTGAAGTTTTTGAGTTTGAAGGTTGCATGATGAGTTTTGGTGCTTAATTCTTGGTCTTGATGTGATTTATGGCATTTCGAGTCATTGGAAAAGTTTGCATTAGGTATCAAGACTTGCTGGTATGCTTGGACGGGGTCCCGGGGACCTCGGATGTGATTCATGGTTGTTTCGTACCATTTTTAGGCCCCTCTCAGGTGCTACTCTTTTTGCAAGCTGTGTACGCCGCGATCATGGAGCACTGAGCCACGTTTGTGAATAGTAAAATGCAGTTTCTTAGTTGTGAATCGTGTTCGCGGAGGGTCAACTCGCGATCTCAAACAGGAAATTTCTATTGTCACTAGGCTGACTTTGGGAGCTTATTACTATGCAATCTAAAAGGAAATAGGTGATCCAAAAATTAAAATTGTAGCCCTTTGTGTCTAGTTTTCACAAAATCAAATTGTTTGCCATTTGGAACTTTGTAAAGAATGTTGTGATATTTGCACTATAGGCTATCTGGAAAGAGTTGAGCAAGTATTTCCCAAGATTGTTCATCGCAATGACAAAGCTTCATGGCTGTAATCGGAAAGGGTAAAATAATGTTAGGAATTTTGTGAACCGCGATCGCAAGGTTGGAGACAGTGGTCATGAAGAAGGACGACTGTCACGATTTTTTAAACATCCAATTTCGGGATTTTGAGTTTATTTTCTTTAGCTTTTGAGTTCTTGGTGCACATGAAAGGTGATTTTGGAGGAGATAAACACCCAAATCATGAGGGTAAGTAATTCTATCTAGGTTTTAGTTATATATTTTATTTTTTCATGGATTATTACACCGAAATCAAGGATTTGAAGAGAAAAAATTGGGGGCTTTTGACTTGAACTTAAAAGAATGAATTTTGGGGTTTTTAACATGAAATTGAGGTTGTATTTGAAAATAAGTTATATGTTTGGACTCGCATTCAAAAGCATATTCAGGATTTGTCAGGTTTCGCGGTGCAAGCCTGGGTTTATCTTTTGGTTTACTTTGAGTATTTGATTAAAGATTCGTCCTTTGTCGTTTGTGTTTAATTCCTATGGCATTATTTGATGTTATTGAGTTGTTTTTGGCGGGATTCGAGCCGTTTAGAGTTTGATTCACGCGGGAACACATTTTAAGAGTATTGGTTTGGCTTCTTTGAGGTAAGTGTCTTGCCTAGCTGTCACAACCCAAATTCCCACCTTAAAGATCGTGATGCACCTAGTCGCTAGGACTAGGTAAGCCTAACACATGCTGAGTTATTAACAGATTTAAACCATTTAACCATTAAATATAATCCACAGTAATTGACATACATAGCTAAAACGAGCAATAGTTATACATCATCCCAAAACTGATAATATGGAGTCATAAGCTCTACTGAGTACAATTGAAATCACTAAATACAATACTGTTCTGGAATGAAAATAAACAATAGCAATGAAAGACAACAAAAGGTGACTCCGAGGCCTGCGAACTCAAACGACAGATATACCTTGAAGTCTTTGCAGCACAACACAATAGCTAACTAACGGCCGACACACTCTGATGTACCTGGATTTGCACAAAAATATGTAGAAGCATAGTATGAGTACACCACAATTAGTACCTAGTAAGTATCAAGAATAGCCTCGGTGGAGAACTGTCGAGGTACAAGTTAAGACACCTACTAGATGTAATAACCGTGCAAAGTATTAATATAAAGCTAATAGAGGAACGGATATCAATACAATCTAAACATGGAAGGAATAATAATTTAAAGCCAGCGATGGAAAGTAAAAGCAACAAATGACAATAAGGGATAACAAGGTGATAATGCCGCAAAATAAACGGAATACAATTAAAGTAATTGTAAAACCAATTGAGGAAAACAATTGACAACCGAATAATCAGACCGTTCTAACACCAAGTCTAAAGCAAGAATCATCCGAGGTATCACACATCATAATGATAGATCGCTCCCAAATCACGAACCATATACATATCGCACCTCGTGGCACATTGTCAATCACAACCGCATGGTCAACTCAGGTGCTGCGTGCTAATATAACAATCCGCTCAACACGGTCACAGGCTTACTGCCACAATTCGCCAGGTGTGGTCACAGGTCAATATCACAATCCGGCCGGTATTATCACAGCTTAATATCCCAATCCACCCGGCGTGATCACAGGCTAATAATCCAATCATATCACAGAGAAAGCTGATATACAAGAATACATATGTATGATCAAAGAATCTCAAGTTTCATGCTCCTGAACTAGTAAAAATGGCATGTTACGGTGTATTGATGTGCAAGTGTACTATCACAACCCAAGTCAACAAGTATTATCAGAGACATCAAGTACCATAGTGGGAACAACACCACAGGTCTCGTAATATGCATGACTCACATAAGGAACATCACACCATTACACGAATATCATCCTTAATATGCCCCTTGGCCATCACATATCATCCATGACGTATCCCCCTTTTTCTTGCCGCATGCGCAACTATATAGTAAATGCCCGCCTTGTCTCGCCATATGTGCATCAATAATTATCCCTCCTTGTCTCGTCACATGCACAAACCCAACATATGTATATAGCCCGTCTTGCATCGTTGAATGAGCAATATCAATAATAACAATAACACGACAGAATCCCGTGCAACCACCCTGACAATCCTGTTAACAGGCCCACACGTGCAAAAAATACAATAGCATAACATAACAACTCACACCACATGTGCCTATATGCCACAACATTTCCATAAAAACAATAACAATACCACAACTATACCTAGCCCACGGCCCAATCACAATGAGTACAAAAACAACAAAAATAATACAAGAGTACAGAAAGTAAATCAACACAACAATTATAACAACGCCAATGAAACGGCGGAATAAACTCAACAATTGAAGAGATAACATATAATAACAACTTCAAATAAGAATAATTCAACAAAGAAAGAGGTAACATATAGTGAAAACTTCAATTAAAGCATATAAGACTAAACTCGACAATGAAAGGTATAACATGATATGATGACTTCAATTAAATGCGTATAAGAAGCCTAAGAGTCAAAACCGGCCAATTTCCACATATAATGCTGTGTACACACTCGTCACCTAGACTACACATCATCCACGTAATTCAAATAGTGCAATTAAACAACACTTTTCGGGTAGTTCCCCCACACGAAGTTCGGACAAATACTTACTCAAGACCTCAATCAATACTCTAAAAATGCTTTTCCTCTAAAATTCGTCTCTGCTCGGCTCAAATCTAACAAAAATTGACTTAATAACATCAAATAATGCAAGAGAAACCAATTCCAATAAATAAAGTTATGATCTTTACACAATTCTCCAAAAGTCAACTCCGCGCCTACCCGGTCAAAACCCGAGTCCAAGGGTAGATCTCGACTACCCATAACCCTACGAGTCCATATATGTGTTTTATTTTCAGATCCGAGTTCAATTCGACTCTCAAATCTCAAAAATCTTCATTTTTCAAAACATAGACAAAAATTCCCAAACTTTCCCTTCAATCCACATGGTTTAGATGCTAAATCTCATATATAATCATGTAATAAAATTGAAATTGAACCAAAATCATTTACCCAATAGTTGTAGGTTAAAATTCCTCCTCAAAATTGCCTCCTACCTAGTCTAGGGTTCTAAAATATGATAAATGAAGCTAAGTCCTGTATTTCTGCCATTTTGTCCAGGTGCATAAGTTTCCAATACGAACCCTGAAAAATGCAGACAATCCATCGCAAATGCGCCGCCTAATGTACCCAGTGAAAGTGGCAAATACGACCCAGACAATCGGAAATGCGATCAAGGTAGCCCTGGCCCCCATTGCAAAAGCGAATAAAATGTTCGCAAATGCGAACTAGTCAATTTCTAGCGAACCTCACAAATGCGATCCACACCTCGCAAAGGCGAGGTTCACAAATGCGAACAATATCCCGCATTTGCGAGACCTAAGGCACCAGCAACACCAGCAAAAATGTAACCACTCAAACACTCCGAAACGCGTCTGAAACTCACCCGAGCCCCCGGGGCTCCACAACAACCAGCCACACAAGTCTACAAACATCATACAAACTCGCTCCTACGATAAAAAATTCCAAAATAACATCCGAAACCACGAATCGGTCCTCAAAACACATTAAACCTACAATGAAACTCAAGAACATCTAAAAACACAACCATGCGTCCTATTCTTACCAAATGAACTCGGAATGACGCCAAACTTTGCAGGAAAATTCCAAATAACAAAACGGACCCATTCCATGTCCCAAAACAAAAATCCAAACCTGATAGACGTAAAGTTAATGTACGGCCAAACCTAGGGAATTTTTAAACATTCAAATTGCAAACTTTTGTCAATACAAGTCAAATCAACCTAGGAATCTTCGTATTCAACTCTGGGCATACGCCTAAGTCCAAAATCATGATACGACACAGTTCCTGGGTCATTCTCATAAAAGTCGAACCTCGGTCAACATTTCTAACTTAAGCTTCTAAAATGAGAATCATTCCTCCAAATCAATCGTGAAACACTCAAAAATCGAAACTGACCATGCACGCAAGTTATAATACACAATATGAAGCCACTCAAGACCTCAAACCACTAAACAGAAAGCTAAAGCTCAGAACGGCCTGTCAGGTCGTTACATTCTCCCCCTCGTAAACAAACATTCGTCCTCAAACGTGCCAAAAGTCATCCCAAAGCCATCAAATCACTGTATAAACTTACCACACATATCCACGTGGGTGATCCCACATCACCTCAATTGACATAGATCCTACAACACTATCTCGAACGGAATTATTCTTTCCACCATACTGATCACCTTAGAACCAAATATCAACATCTACCAAAGAACCAATTCTCATATAAATGCACTGTATCAACGTCAATCAGCTGCAACAGCTCATGCACACATCCAAAAGTAATAACCAGATTGCGTAACACATCACCCATATGTCCATAGCAATAACTCTGACCATAATAGTGCCTATTACAAAACCTGGTACCAGTAAATAGCCTCATAACGACTAGAACCTTTTTCCAAACCTTCACAACACTAATATAATGTAAGAAACATGCACAACTCATAGCCACTCCCCATCGGCACCATACCATGAATTCATCCCATAAGGAAGAAACAATTCACACGCCATAACCACTGAGAACCTCATCTTAACATAACTCCACCTCAGCACATAGCATGATCCGAACACACCTATCCATAAAGAACACAAGGTTTCCCATTCTCCACTCGGATTCACATGTGAGATAAACATTCTGACAACTAAAAACCTTCCACTAACTCAATCCCATAGAACAAAAACCACAGCACGTAACAAACTTCCCATATCTGTAGAGCACCTAAATCACTAGTCGTGGCCAAACCATCCAGAAATCATATCAAAATCTACAATATAAGTAGCAGAAAGATTAACCTAGTCCCCTAATCCTCCATACTGACCCAACCAGAATGATAGACATGGCCTACCACCGTAGAAATCCTCAACAGGTGCAAACACTAATACAAAGTACAAGAATAAGAAAACATAACCACATATGAAGCAAGGTAGGATGATTCATACCAATAAATAGGACCTGATCAAAAAAATTATCTATGACAAAACCGAAATCAAACCTATAATAACATCATATGGTACAGCGACATCATCTATACCAGGGAAAGCATATCAACGGGCCCGGCCTCCCATTCTAGGATGCCCTCTACCCGCTCCATCCCTAGCTGGTTGTGCTTGTGTAGTAGCAACTGGAACGGAACCTATAGCTTGAGTGCTTCACTGTGGTACCCTTACCTGGAGTCTGGGAAATCTCTCACCATGTGCCTGGTATACCCACACTCAAAGCAACCTCTCTACTGATTGGAAACTTCCCAAAATTAGTACTTTGGGACCCATGGATAACTGAGTCACCAAGTGAAGCCTAAAGAATAGGCTGAACTAGCTAACCTAAATAACCTCTACAATGACGCCCCTTGCCTCCAAAATAGGGATCAGTAGATCCTCTCGATCCACGAGGCTTCTTAGCCTCCTTATTCTCCCTCTCTAGGTTGCGAATGCGCTCCATCCTCTTGGCGATCTCCACAACCTGCTGAAAAGAATTATCGGTCTCCAACTCCCGCACCACACTAAATTAAGACCATAACTGAGCCACTTGATAAATCAATAAACTCATTTTCTGACTGTAGAAACAAAAGTAGGTGAATGACTGGACAACTCACTGAACCTAATGGCATGCTTCACCACCGTCATAGTACCCTGACATAGCTGGTTGAACTCTGTGTGCCACACATCCGGAGGGTTTGGGGAGCTAACTCCCTTAAAAACATATTTGAAAACAGAGCCCAAGTGATTGCGTTGCATCAGCTAGCCTACCCTTCTCATAAGCCTACCACTACCTATATGCTACCCTTAGTAGCTGAAATGTTGTAAAGGTGACTTCGCTCACCTCCACAATGCACATGGTGCAGAGAATACATTAGCACTTGTCAAGGAAACCCCAAGCATCACTAGTAACTACACCACTGAATGTAAGAGGGTCATACTTCTTGAACCGCTCAAGCCTCTTCTGCTCCTCCTCCAATGACTCTAGCCTCACCTCAGGCTGAACCGCAATAACAATTGTACTAGCACAACACATGGTGTATGACAAACATGAGCCCACTACTCTAGAGTACGGCGGGGGGAGTACGAGTTCCTCCCCCGGCCTGTGAAGTAGTTGGTGAATCCAGCATCCATCCCGCCTAAGCCAATGTACCAAACATTCTCAGGAAATGTGCCAAAGTCTCCTGCAGTCCAAGGGTAGCTACCCGCATCTCAGGTGACCGCTCCCAACCAGAGCACCGGTAGCTCCTTAGTTGCTGCTCTGGAAGGTACTCTAATTACAGCACATGCTTTTCATCGGCCTCTGCCCTGGCACCTAGCAACACCGTCTCTAGGGGCAGCATCATCAGTAACTACAGCTCATGTCCTCACCATCTATGAGAGAATAGGTTGACAAAGACTCAAAATCCAAATTCAGTAAATCCGCACGATAGGAATGAAAGAAGTGAAGTTTCCAAATAGTTCTGTAGCCTCTTGAAGATACGTATAGAAGTCTCTGTACCGATCCGCAAGACTCTACTAAACTTGCTTATGACTCGTAGCGCTATGAACCTAGAGCTCTAATACCAACTTGTCACGACCCAAAATTCATCCTTAAGGATTGTGATGACACATAGTCCCAAGGACTAGGTAGGCCTAACACATGCTGAGTTATTAACAGATTTAAACTTATCCGGCAAGCATAATCCATAATAAATTACATACATAGCTATAACTATCAATAGTTATACATCTTCCCAAAACCTGTAGTATGGAGTCATAAGCTCTACTGAGTATAATGGAAATCACTAAATACAATACTGTTCTAGAATAACAATTAACAGTAATAATGAAAGATGACATAATGTGACTCTGAAGCCTGCGAGTGCAAATGGTAGGTATACCTTGAAGTTTCCGTAGCACAACACAACAACAACTAACATCCGGCACGCTCTGAGGTACCTGGATCTGCACAAAAATGTGCAAAAGCACAGTATGAGTACACCACAGTCGGTACCTAGTAAGTATCAAGACTAACCTCGGTGGAGTAGTGTCAAGGTACAAGTCAAGACACTTACTAGACATAATAACTTTTGAATAGTATTAATATAAAGCTAACATAGGAATGAATATAAATACAATCTAAAAATGGAAGGAATAACAAATTAAAGCTAGCACTGGAAAGTAAACGCAACAAATGACAACAACAGATAACTTTCACGACCCAAAATCCCACCTTGAGGATCGTGATGGCACCTCGTCCCTAAGACTAGGTAAGCCTAATACATGCTGAATTATTAATAGATTTACTACATTTTACTATCAATTATATCTAGTAAATGAGTATTTAATCATACAATCCATAAATCGGTAGTACAGAGTCATAAGCTCTTCTAAGAATAATTAAGAATATAATAGATTACTTTTGAAATGGAAGTAAATAGTAACAAAGTAAAGCTCCGGAAGGTGACTCCGAGGCCTGCGAACACAATGGCAGGTATTCCTCGAGGTCTTCGCCGGAACTCACAATCAGCTATCTTATGACTGGCATGCTCCGAGGTACCTCGATCTGCACAAAAATGAGCAGAAGCGTAGCCTGAGTACATCATAGGCGGTACATAGTAAGTATCAAGACTAACCTAGGTAGAGTAGTGACGAGGATCAAGTCGAGACACCTACTATTCATAATAACCTGTGCAAAATATTTATATAAAGCTAATAGAGGTACCAATATCAATGTAAAGCTAAACAGGGAAAGAATAATAATGTAAAGCTAGCAATGGAAAGTAGAAAAAATAAATAGCTTCAAGGAGTAAAAAGGCGATAACGCAGCAAGTAATCTGAACATAGTTAAGGTACTCGTGAAACCAATTAAGGAAAACCAATGACAACCTAATAATTGACTGCTCTATGATAAGGTTTACACATGAATCACGCCAAGGCACCACATCTCATATCACGAATAATGAGTCCCAAATCACGAACAATACTCACATAGCATCTCAAGCCCACATAATCAATCACAACCGCATAGACAACTCACATGCGAATAGTACCAATATCTCATATGTGCATGGACAACTCGCATGCCAACACTAAAAATTTCTCATATCTGCACAGACAACTCACGTGCCACCAGTCCAATCCACATGTAGAAGTCGTGTATATGCGAATACATGTATATTATCAAGAAACATCAAGATTCATGCTCCCGGAATGACATAGGTGACATGTTATGGTGTATGCTTGTGCAAGTGTACTATAATAGTGTAACGATCCGACCGATCATTTTACTTATTTGCATCATGTTTCCCCTTTTGATGCTTCACGCATGTGTATTCTTAGTTTTATGACTTGCGGGGTTGGTTAGATTCATTTTTTGAATGTTTTGGGTTGATTTGGACTCTCTGATTCTTGGCTTAGAAGCCTAAGTTAAAAATGTCGACCAAAGTTTGACTTTTATGAAAATGACCCAGAACGGTATTTTGATGGCTCCGATAGGTTCGTATTGTAACTTTTGACTTGGACGTATGCCCGAAATTGAATTCGAATGTCCCTAGGTTGATTTGACTTGTTTTGCCAAAAGTTTGCAATTTGAGGTTTAGAATATTTCCCAAGTTTGATCGTAGGTTGACTTTTTGCTATTGGGTTTGGAATTATTGTTTGGTACTCTGAACAGGTCAGTTATGCTTTTTGGAACTTGTCTGTAAAATTTGGTGTCATTTGGAGATGATTTGATAGGATTCGGATGCTTGGTCGCAACTCTAGAGGTTCTTGAATGGTTTTTGATATTCATGCTTTTTGATGTCCGATCCGTAGTTGTGGATATTATTTATGTGTTTTGATCATGCGAGCCAGTTCGTATGATATTTTTATACTTGTGTGGATGTTTGGTTTGGAGCCCCGAGGGCTCGATGAGTTTTAGATATGTTTCATAATTGTTTGGACTGAAAATAGGTTTCTGGCGTGTTGGTGTCTCTTACGTCGCAATTGCGAGCACCAGCCTCACAATTGAAAAATAAATAGGAGAGGGTCAAGTATCGTAATTGCGATGGCTCACTCGCAATTGCAATCATAGGAAAATATGGGTAGAATCGCAATTGCGACATACTTGGTCGCATTTACAACGGGGACAAACTTTGTAATTCTGAACCAATTGTCGCATTTGCGAAGTTCCCTTAGGCTGTCAATAGCTGCATTTACAAGATTTTATTCGCAATTTCGAGGGTTCTCAATGTCGCAATTGCGCCATCTGCAGCTGAACAAAAGGTCTGGCAGTCAGGATTTCATCTTATTTCTCTTATTTTAGAACCGTAGACTCGGTAAGAGGCGACTTGGGGAGGGGATTTTGATCTACAATCATTGGGTAAGTGATTCTAATAAATTTTTAACTATATTTCATGATTATATATTAGATATAACATCAAATTTATGATAATCAAGAGGAACTTTGGGGGTTTTGTGTCAAAGTTTTGAAAAATAAGAATTTGAGCTTTGAGAGTCGATTTTGACTTAGATTTGAAAACAAAGTACATATATGGACTCGTGGGGTTGTGGGTACTCGATATATACCCTTGGACCGAGGTTTAGATCGGGCAGGCCCAGGGTTAACTTTTGATGGACTTTTTGGGAAATGTATAAAGATTATAACTTTGTCTATCGTAGTTGGTTTCCCTTGTATTGTTTGATGATATTAAGTCACTTTTTTGTCAGATTTGATCCTTGAGGACGCGTATTTTAAGGGAATAGATATTTTTGGGGGTTGATTTGGCGTAGTTGAGGTAAGTATCTTGCCTAACTTTGTGTGGAAGAATTACCCCTTAGGATGTTTGTTGCTTGTGTTAATTGTACTATGTGGAATACGTGTACACAAGGAAATGAGTGTGTACACGAGTATTTTGACCAGTTTAGACTTTTAGACTTCTTCCATGCATTTGATTGAATTTGTTACAACATGTTACATCTTTCATTGTTAAATTTTCTCTCACATGCTCTAGTTGATGTTGTTAGGAATTGTTCTATCCTTTGCTGTCGTAATTGTTCTTATATGCTTTAGTTAAAGTTTCTACCTCTCTTATTGTCTTGTTACCCCAATATTGTTAAATTACTCTTACTTGAGGTTGGTATTTCAGAATATCTTCTTGTTGGATTTTTGATGTTGAAGTTGGGTAAGCCATTGTCACATTGAGGTTGAAGTTGTTAACTATTGAGATATCTTTCCTTGTTGAGTATTTCTCAAATATATTATGGTAACCTTGGTACCCAGGAGACCCTAGCATAGTTTTCTATCATGTTCCGCACTCTAGCTTAAGAAGGATTGATTCCCCTTGCACCTGCCACATCTCAGGCAGGGGGAGGAGCTCAGGCTCCTGCGGCCCATACCCTGGAGCAGCGGGTCAACATTGGTCATGTTCCGGGTGTCATGCCAGTACAGCCTATTATAATGATTCAGCCTGAGGTCATGCCAAAGGCATCTGAAGAGGACTAGAGGAGACTTGAGAGGTTCAAGAAGTATGATCCTCCTACTTTCAGTGGCACTGCTACCGAGGATACGCAAGGTTTTCTAAAGAAGTGCCACCATATTCTTCACCCCACAGGTATTGTGGAGGTGAGGCGAGTTTCTTTTACTACTTTTTAGCTAGTAGGAGTAGCGTATCGGTGGTGGCAGGCTTGCGAGGAGGGTAGGCCAGCTGATGCAGCCCAACTCACTTGGGCTCAGCTTTCAGAGATGTTCTTGAGAGAGTTCGTTCCCCGGACCCTTCGGGATACATGGCGCACAGAGTTTGAGCAGTTGCATCAGGGGACTATGTAAGTGTTAGAGTATGCTATTAGATTTAGTGAGTTTTCCGACATGCACGTGCCTTGGTTTCTACATTTAGAGATCGAGTCCGCAGATTCAGGACGAGCTCAATTATGGTCTTCGATTCAGCATGTCTTGAGAGTTGGGAATGCCCACTCTATTTTAGCAGCTGATAGAGATCACTCGGAGGATGAAGGGGATGCGGGGCCAGGAGATAGAGGACAGGGAGGCCAAGAATCCTCGAGGTACTAGAAGATTTATTGGTGGCCATGCTGCAAGTTCAGCCCGACATGGCAGGGGTTATGTGAGTCAGTCAATTCATTAAGCAACTCCAGCTTCTAGCGGTGCTCTAGCTATTATGAGGTCTCAGGTTTCTCATTTTGCTCAACCACTGTCCAATGCACCTCCACATGGGGTGCCTTTAGCGGTCAATCTAGCCAACTTGGCTAGAGTAAGTTTCTGCAGTCACACCCACTGAGAGTTTGTTTTGAGTGTGGTGATACCAGACATATGGTGTGGGAATGCCCTAGACTCAAGAAGGGTGCACCTCCATATACTACACAGTTGGGTTTGGCGCGGTGTTGATGCAAGACAGTAGGTAATTACCTACGCATCTTGGAAGCTGATGGTTCATGAGAAGAATTACTTGAAGAATTGGATTGCATTATCTGTACGGTGTCCCATGTGAGGTCTATAACAACCAATATTCAAGAAGAAGGACCTCAATTTGCGGCAGTGGAGATGGTTAGAGATGTTGAAAGACTATGATATCACTATTTTGTATCATCTTGGGAAGGCCAATGTGGTGGTCGATGCCTTGAGTAGAAAGGTGTATGGGCAGTTTGGCATACTTACCAGCAGCAGAGATGCCACTAGTGATGGATGTTCAGGCCTTGGCCAAGCAGTTTATGAGATTGAATGTTTCGTAGCCCAAAAAGGTTCTTGCTTGTGGTTTCTCGGTCTTGAGATTCAAAGTTTCCTTGGGTTGGCCGGATATTATCGTCGTTTTATATAGGGTTTCTCATCTATTGTTGCAGCTTTGACTAGATTGACCCAGAATGTTTCTCCTTTCAAATGGTCTGAGGAGTTTGAGGCGAGCATTCAAAAGATCAAGACTGCTTTGACAACAGCCCCAGTATTAGTGTTGCCTATGGGCTCGGGGTCCAACACTACGTATTGTGATCTGTTGCGAGTTGGGCTTGTTGTGGTTTAAATTCAAGACGATAGGATAATTTCCTACGTGTCTCGGGAGTTGAAGGTTCATGAGAAGACTTACACAGTCCACGACTTGGAGTTGGCAACTATTGTTCACGCATTGAAGATTTGGAGGCATTATCTATACGGTGTCCCATGTGATATCTATATCGACCACCGATAAAAGTCTATGAAATCACTAGTCTGTATCATCACCGGGAAGGCCAATATGGTGGTCGATTCCTTTAGTAGAAAGGTCGAGAGTATGGGCAGTTTGGCATACTTACCGGCAGCAAAGAGGCCACTAACCATGGATGTTCAGGCATTGGCCAACCAGTTCGTAAGATTGGATGTTTCGGAGCGCAACCGATTCTTGTTTGCGTGGTTTCTCGGTCTTCTTTGTATAAGCACGAGCGCATTAAAGAGAGTCAGTATGACGACCCCCATTCATGTCCTTAAGGACACGATACAGCACGACGATGCCAAGGAGGTGTCTATTGGAAATTATGGGGTGTTGCGGATGCGATGCTGGATATGTGTGCCCAATGTGGATGGGCTACATAGTTGATTCTTGAAGAGGCCCACAGCTCGCAGTATTCCATTCATCTGGGTGCCGCTAAGATGTATCAGGATTCGAGGCAGCACTATTGGTGGAGAAGAATGACGAAAGATATAGTGGAGTATGTGGCTCGGTGATTGAACTTTATTAGGTGACATACGAGCATCAAAGGCCGTGCAGTTTGCTTCAGAGACTTGAGATTCCCGAGTGGAAATGGGAGCGTATTACCATTTATTTCCATGTTGGGCTTCCATGGACCTTGAAGAAATTTGACGCAGTATGGGTTATTATAGATAGGCTGACCATGTTGGCACATTTCATCCCGGTGGTGTCCACCTATTCTTTACAACAGCTTGCTCAAATCTATATTCATCAGATTGTTCGCCTTCATGGTGTGCCGGTGTCCATTATCTCCGAGAGGCACGCAATTCACATTGCATTTTTGGAGAGCCATGCAGCGTGAATTAGGTACACGGAATAAGTTGAGTACAACATTTCACCCCAAACGGACGGACATTCCGAACGCACCATTCAGATCTTGGAGGATACGCTACCTGCATGTGTTATAGATTTTGGGGGTTCATGGGATCAGTTCCTACCGCTTGCAGAGTTCACCTACAACAACAACTACCAATCGAGTATTCAGATTTCTCCTTATAAGGCCCTTTATGAGAGACGATGTCGTTCTCCAGCTGGTTGGTTTCAGCCCAGTGAGGCTAGATTATTGGGCACCTATTTGGTTCCGGATGCCTTGGAGAAAGTCAAGTTAGTTTAGGATCGCCTTCGTACGACACAATCCAGACAGAAGAATTATGCTGATCGGAGGGCTCGTGATTGTAGCATATATGGTAGGAGAGAGGGTTTTTCTAAGGGTTTAACCCATGAAAGGTGTGATGAGGTTCGGGAAGAAGGGAAAGTTGAACCCTAGGTATATTGGTCCTTTTCATATCCTTGAGAGAGTTGGTAAAGTGGCCTGCAAACTTTCATTGCCACCCAGCTTATTGGAAGTTCACTCCGTGTTCCATGTTTTCATGCTCTGGAAGTATTATGGTAATCCGTCCTATGTATTAGATTCAGCTCACTCCAATTGGACAAGGATTTGCCTTATGTTGAGGAGCCGGTGGTCGTCTTGAACAGTCAGGTTTGAATGTTTAGGTCAAAGAATAATGCTTTAATGAAAGGTTCACTGGAGAGGTCAGCTGGTCGAGGAGGCGACCTTGGAGACCGAGCATGACATGCGGAGTTATTATCCTCACCTTTTAATCACTTCAGATATGTCTCTACGCACGTCCGAGGACGAATATTTGCTTGAGGGGGAGTATGTAACGACCCGACCGGTCGCTTTGTGCATTTGCATCGTGTTTCCCTTTTATACTTTTCACATGTGTATTTGTGGTTATGTGACTTGTAGGGTTGGTTAGCTTCGTTTTGGGATGGTTTTGGGTTGATTTGGACTCTTTGCTTCTTGGCTTAGAAGCCTAAGTTAGAAATATTGACCGAAGATTAACTTTTGTGAAAATGACCTCGGAACGGTGTTTGATGGCTCCCATAGGTTCGTATCGTGATTTTGTACTTGGGCATATGCCCGGAATCGAATTCGGAGGTCCTTAGATTGATTTGACTTGTTTTGTCGAACATTAGCAATTTGAGGTTTAGATGATTTCCCATTCCGACAATAGGTTGCATTACACCCCATACTTTCAAGCTAGAATTAATCTTAAGTGAATCAATATGAGTTAGAGAATTGAAGGACCTTTACAAAGATAATGATGGGTTAAAACATGTTTTAAGGAGTATCATGAGGGTTGGAAGGTTAAGAAGCTAATTGAATCGAAGAAATTAAATTTAATTGAAAGTCGGCAAATTGGGAAAGTTATAACCTGTACTTATGAGGTGAGACTAGGGTGCTTAAGATGATATGAAGGTAATGTTATGAGGTATTTTAGTCTTTTGATAGTTGTGTGTTAATTTTTGAAGCCAAGCGAGTTATGAAACAAAAGTTGACAAAGTTGTCGCAAGTTATGTTCTTTATTTTACTTAAAGTTAAGGTCTAATATTACTGAAATTTTCTCTCCATGTACTTGGATTTATTGGGTGATCTACCCTGAAAATTGAAGATCTATGAGTCTAGTTTCCAACGCATAAAACCGTTCATCGATACGACGTCGGAGTAAGAGAGATATTTGCATTTTCGTGAATCTACGCAAGAAGCTCCTGTTGGGACCCACTCGAGACGGCCACCGACCTTAGTTCTTTTAAAAGATGTTTCAGCCCCATTTCGGGTCATTTCTCATCCAAAATTCGTCCAAAAGCTCTCCAAAGTCCTCTCTAACATACCCCACGATCCCAAGAACCAAACTCAAGGGAAATCAACACAAATCATCATCAAGAGTGTTAAATACTACAAGAGAATGCTTCTATGATGTTGTTGTGTGATTGAGGGCTATTATGAGCTAGGTTGAGACAGGGTTTCGAGTTGTAGCTGCTGTCCAAGTAAAAACTGGGGTGTTGCTGCCCAATTTTCGGTAAGCTATACGACTAGACAAATTCCTTGGTATGACATTATATGTTGTCGACAATATCATTTCACTTGTTATAGACGCAAGAGGTTGTGTTGAGCTTGGTTGATTAATAGGGAAGAGATCATACAGGTATGTTAGATCACTTCCTTCTTTCTTTTGGCATGATCGAAAGTGAAAAGAACGTAAACGATACGCTATTTCACAACGGATCTATACCTAGCAACTAAGGTTGTCCATGTTGTGCTTTACTTATAAACTTATTCTAAGCATGTATGTATCTGTTTTACTGTACCGAGTCGCACTATAGTCGGCCGGGTATGACACCTACTATGCAACCACTGATCAGTTGGGTTTTACCGAGCTCCACGTGGCTGGGTACAATTCTACCGAGCATTATGATGGCCGGGTACATTTTTACCGAGACTATTACGGTCGGGTACGATATGTTGATGATGATGCCCACGGAGACGAATGTTTTTAAAAGCTTATGTATATATATCTATCATGCATTTCATGTTAATAGGCCTCAAAGGTACTCAAATGTTAAAGTATGTATCTTCTCTATCTCTTTTTACATTATTGTTCTTATTTATGCTTTATTGCCTTACATGCCCAATACTTCATTTGTACGGACGTTCCTTTTACCTGGGGATGTCACGTTTCATGTCCGCAGGTCCTGATTGATAGGTTGACAGTCCTCCTAGTAGGCTATCAGCACAGCAGAAGGTGTTGGTGCATTCCACTTCCTCCGAAGTTGCCCATTTGGTCATTATGCCTTGGACATTTATTGATTAGTATGGGGGGGCCTGTTCCAACCTTTATGACGTGTATGTACTCTTAGAGGCTTGTAGACATATGTCATGTATTTGGACACTTGTATGGCCTTGTCGGTCTATATTTTGGGTGTACAAATGATCATGTCGGCCTTGTAGGCCCGTATATCACATGTATAAGTTTGTATATCATGTTGGGTTGTCCTATATCGAGTATTCCCTTATATTTTATTTTTGTTATCTCACGATGGCCCTTCTAGCCCATTTACCCATGATAGAATGATAAGAAAGATACGTCACATTGGTACTCGGTTGAGTAAGCACCGGGTGCCCGTCGCGACCCTCTAATTTGGGTCGTGTCATACATTATCAGAGTAGGTCTGTCCTAGGGATGTCTACAAGCCGTGTCTAGAAAAGTCTTGTTTATGAGTGTGTTGTACGCCACACTTATAAATAGGAGGATGCAGTACATTTAGGACTATTTCCGTCTTTTTATATTCTAGATCATGCGAAAGAGCGGAGTTTTAGGGAATCGAGTCTAACGTATGCATTGATACACATTGTACAAAGATGTCATTCCTAGAAGAGCTGCAGCTGGTCGGGATGTTAAGGAAGGATTGGGAGGGGTATGAGATGCACGCCCACTATTGGCACTGATTTGTCTGAGGACCAGGGTGAGTCACTCCCTCAGATAGCCCCGATTCCACCAGTACTAGATGAGCTGAGGGAGGCTCCAGCATCATTTACTCTGCGAGTTCCACCATTGACTCTGTTTGTGTAAGAACAGTAGTACAGGTATTGACACAGTTGGTAGCCTCTCAGGAGTGGCGTCTCACGAGGGCCCCTGATAGTGATAGAGTCCTTGAAGGGTCAGGAATTTTATAACCTAAGGAGTTCAGAGAGTGAGAGCCATCTATATTTCAAGGACATGATTTTGATGAAGCCATGAGATGGACTAAGAGGGCCAGGACAGTTGATAGTTACAGAGGACTGCTGGGTGGTGGTAGGTTATAGCAAATTGGGTTAGTAGTGACTTGCGCGTGATCAGATAAGTAAAGGAACATTAGGCAACTAAAGAATGAGGTCTGTTAGAGTTTGAGAAGTCGAGAATCAAGGATGTTTTGCTGAAATTACTTCGAAAGAAATGATAAGTGGAATGTTGTGAAAGGTTTGTGCGAAACCAAATAGAGTAATATGGGTGAATAGGGAAGACTATTAAGGGACATAAGTTAAAGTATGAAAGCACAATAAGTTTCATAGATGATGAGCTCTGAGGCTATAAAGCAGTATGGACCACGTTTCCGTTAAAAAAGGGTGGATTAGTAATTTTAACGGGGATTATCGGAAAGCTAGTTTAACCATATAGATGCGAGGGGCTGCTATCGGAGGATGACTTAGGATGAACTAGAACTAAGGTATCGCTTAGAGATTCAAATGACTCTCACACTAGCTAGTTTTGTAGTGATAAAAAGATTGAATAAGCAAGAGGAGGAAGAGGATTAGTGGGAGAAGAACCCCGAAAGCAAATTTATAGAAATCTCCTTGACAAGCCATGTGAATTAAAGTTAAACTCGTCGAAATAAGGCATGCCAGTAAGAACGTATACCTCGCTATGTATATGGACCCCTATTAATTGTATCAGAGGAAGGAAGGTTACACATAGGTCACATAACCTACCAAGAATATGGATCTACTGAAGGCGGAAAAATAAGTAGTACTTCAAGCGTGAAACATTGAACTATTTTCCTAAGGGGGGAAGACGAGGTGGTAAAGCACTAAGTCAAGAGCTTCTTTTTCTTAACAACAAAAAGATTGGAGGATTTGGACATAAAGGCATATAAGCAATTTTAAAGCAAAGCACGGGTACAAAGAATATGGAAAAGAGACGATATTGGCTTATAAATAGAGGACAAGCATAGTCAAACACTTTATACATGGGAATGTTAGCGTGAAGAATTTGTTAAAGCTGGAAGATATAACTCTAAAGCAAATTGCTGAGATTGAAATGAGAAGGAAGAAAATCATAAGGAGTTAGAAAGGGACCCGAGTACGATGACTCTTGAAAGTAAAGATAGACAATGGTAATGCGTAAATGTTGCAACCATGAGGGATAATCGAGATGACAGCAAGAACAAGGGAGTTAGTACAATATTTCAAGGGGAAAAAAACCCAAAGCAGAGAAACCATCAAAGTGGAATCAATAATGTCTACATCAAGTATAAGACTTAGGATAGACAATAAGGAAAGGACGCAGTAGAAAGATGCAGTATGAAGGTAAGCTGTTTCACAGCGTCATTTTCTTTTATAAAACGGAACCTGACGAACGAAGAATACGTGAAATGTGCACGGTAACAAGAAGATGAAAATCAATAGATGAGGCCTAGAACTATATATACAAGGGATTCAGAATGTGTGGAATTTGATTAGGGTTGCAAAGAAGGAATATCATAATATAAGCCAAATAAGAAGCTGTTGACAACTAGGGGCATTGAGAATAATAAGGAGGAATGGAGAACCATAATTGTATATATGTTTTATATAAGATGGCTTAGAACTAGAAATAAAAGAGCGAAACTAAGATAGTAATGGAAGCGTTTAGTCGTAAGTCATGGGTAGTTTGATAAATAAGCAAGCCCGAAAGGAAAAAGGGGTTGACTAGAGGTCGTCACCAATTAATAGGTTCAAATTATGCTTGGCGGAATCAGTTAATAAAAATATAACGGCCAGGAATATGTTAGAGCCATCTCTTGTAGATAGGGAAGATTTCCGTTTTAGCGAAAGATAAAAGAAGTATTCGGCAAGAGACACCTACAAATTTTTGGGTCTATTGAATGAGGGATCTTGAAATATCATGGCCAATTGCACATTGGGACAGAGGTTCATTATTCACAATATTGTATTCATCCCGGAACGTCAAAAGTATACCATGATGTCAAAGGATTATATTGGTAGGACGACATGAAGGAAATTATTGTAGGGTTCGTAGCTTAATATTCCAGTTGCTGATCGGATAAAATACAACATCAGGAACCTAATGGATTGACAAGAATAAAGTAACTCACTATGTAAAGGAGAAAATATTGGCAAAAGATTCGTTACAAATATAATATGTTCGATTCCACATAGACGATTGTGGTTAGTTTGACAATAATCATTTTACTTTTACTGCACAAATTACTAAAGGTTATGTAAAACGGAAGGGTGCAGAAGGTAGATTGGGTACAAAATGTTTCTGCCTCAATTACGGTTAATAGAGTGCTCAATTACAGATAGCTTCTGAAATCCCTCTCAAGAAACATGGGTACATAAGATAATTTTAGCAAGTAAAGTGTACAATTCACATGCTCAAAGACATGTTACAAGCTATGATGCCAAATTTCATTGAAGGATGGGATAATCAATTACTGACTATTGAGTACTGCACAACAATTACTATAGTAGTATCTATACATACGGGAGGATCATAAGAAAATATTGTAAAGAGCACGGAGTAACTCCTTATAAAGCGTGATGCGAAAGGAAATAAAGGTTCCCCATAAGGCAGTTTGAAAGACAGAATTATTCGACATGATCTAACGTATCAAATTATAGAAAAGTCAGCCCATTTAAAGAGTGTTTGTTCTTAGAAGCGTCATAGATCGAACCCCAAAACGCAACAGCGAGACTTGAGGAAATCTCGAGTTAATAAAGAGGCCTTCTTGAAAACTTTGCTCATGAAGAGCATAATAACTTAATGGGACAAGCTAATCAAGACATATATAAAGCCATGTCCAGACTACCCAAAGAAGGGACTGAAGTGAATTTTCCCTCAAAATTAGGATCCGTTCACCCGGTTATCATGTTTTGATATGAAGAAAGCATTAAATGATATACAAGTAATAAAGGATCGATCTTATGAGATGATTCTAGTAGCTATAAATGAATCAGGAATCTATGTTGCAAAAGCACATTCGGTTCAGATTACAGAGAACCTGTCTTACGAAGAGGTTCTAGTTGCTACTTTAGATCAGCTTTTCCACAAGTTGGAGACCAAGAAAGTAACATCCGTAAAGATATAATGGAGGAATAGGAATGTCGAAGGTAAGAAGTGGCAACCCATAGAAGAGACAAATTCTAAGTACCATCAATACTTTTAGATGGAAGATTCATGATGGCTATATCTCGATCATGTGGTTTCTTATCCCATGTTATGTGATTTTGATCAACACTCATTTCATGATTAAATGATATTTAAAATTGAAGCGATACAGCATTTTCAGAAGCAGAATTTTGACACAAGGTATGGGATAGTCCTTTTTGTAGAGGAAACACTATCGAAATTTTTGTAAAATCCGTAAGAGCCAGTTTCTCCTCTAAGACTCCTTTAGATTCGAGGACGAATATTCCAAAGTGGGGAAGGGTGTTACACCCCGTATTTTCAAGTTAGAATTTATCTTAAGTGAATCATTATGAGTCAAATAATTGAAGGACATTTACAAATACAATGATGGGTTAAAACAAGTTTTAAGGAGTATCGTGAGGGTTGAAAGGTTAAGAAGTTAATCGAATCGAAGAAAATAAGTTTCGTCGAAAGTCGGCAAGTTGGGAATGTTACAACCCGTACTTGTAGGGTGAGACTAAGGTGATTAAGATGATAAGAAGGCAATGTTATGAGGTATCTTAGTCGTGTGGTAGTCGTGTGTTAGATTTTGAGGCCAAGCGATTTATGAAACAAAATTTGACGAAAGTGGTTGCAAGTTACGTTCATTATTTTACTGAAAACTTAGGTCTAATATTACTGACATTTTGTCTCAATTTTCTTTGATTTATGGGGTGATCTACACACCAAATTGAATATCTACGAGTCTAGTTTCCAGCACATTACATCATTCATCGATACGAAGCCGTAGTAGAGAGATATTTGCATTTTTGCGAGAACGCAAAAGCAGCTCATGTTGGGACCCACTTGAGACGGCCACCGACCTTACTTTTATAAAAGATGTTTCAGCCTCATTTAGGGTCATTTCTCACCCAAAATTCGTCTAAAGGCTCTCCAACACCCTCTCTAACCTACCCTAAGATCCCAAGAACCAAACTCAAGGGAAATCAACTCAAATCATCATCAACAGTGTTAAAGACTGTAAGAGAGTGCTTCTATGATGATGTAGTGTGATTGAGGGCTATTACGAGCTAAGTTGAGATGGGTTTTTGAGTTGTAGCTGCTGTCCATGTAAAAGAAACAGGGTAGTTGCTACCCAATTTATTGTAAGCTATACGACTAGCCAAATACAATGGTACGACATTTTATGTTATGGACAATATAATTTCACTTGTTATAGATGCAAGAAGTTGTGTTTAGCTTGGTTGAGGAATAAAGAAGAGATCATACATGTATGTTATGTCACTTCCTTCTTTCTTTTGGTTTAACCTAAAGTGAAATGAACATAAACGATACGCTATTTCATAACAGATTTATTCCTAGCAACTAACTATTGTGAAAGGTGCAACGACCTTGCATCACTTCGAGAGGTTTAGAACGCGATTCCATTAGTCCATCATGCATTATATCTATGTATCTATTTTACTGTAGCGAGTTGCGCTATAGTTGGCCAGGTATGGCACCTACTGTGCACCCACTGGTCAGTTGGGTTTTACCGAGCTCCACGTGGCCGGGTACGATTCTACCGAGTCTATTGCAGCCGTGTATGATACGACGATGGTGATGCCCACAGAGGCAAATGTTATTAAAAGCTTATGTATATATATGTATCATGCATTTCATGTCAGTAGCCCTCAGAAGTACTCGGATATTACAGTATGTATCTTCTCTATCTCTTTTTACATTACTGTTCTTATTTATGCTTTCCTGCCTTACATACTCGGTACTTTATTTGTACTGACATCCCTTTTGTCTGTCTGGGGACACTAATTCATAGCTGCAGGTCCTGATAGATAGATTTACAATCTTCCTAGTAGGCTATCAGCTCAGTAGAAGGTGTTGGTGCACTCCACTTGCTCCAGAGTTGCCTATTTGGTCAGTATACCTTGGGCATGTATTGATTGGTATGGCGGGGTCCTGTCCTGGCTATGATGTGTATGCACTCTTAGAGGCTTGTAGACATATGTCATGTGTATGGACA
This sequence comes from Nicotiana obtusifolia, assembly GCA_002018475.1. Taxonomy (NCBI): domain Eukaryota; kingdom Viridiplantae; phylum Streptophyta; class Magnoliopsida; order Solanales; family Solanaceae; genus Nicotiana; species Nicotiana obtusifolia. Next base: position 28,219 of record MCJB01014336.1, on the reverse strand, counting down.
GCTGTATGGCCTTGTCGGCCTATGTTTTGAGTTTAAAAATGATCATGTCGGCCTTATAGGCCTGTATGTCACATGTATAAGTTTTTATATCATGTTCGGTCATCTTATGTCGAGTATTCCCTTATGTTTTATTCTTGTTATCTCATGACGGCCCTTCTATCCCATTTAACCATGATGGTGTGATAAGAAAGATATGTCACATTGGTACTTGGTTGAGCAAGGCACTAGGTGCCCGTCACGGCCCTCTAATTTGGGTCGTGACAAGTTGACTTTTGGCTATCGAGCTTGGGATTGGTTTTGGGACCTGGAATAGGCACGTTATGCTATTTATAACTTTTTTGTGGGGTATCATTTGGAGTTGATTTGATAGGATTCGGACGCTTGGTTGCAATATTAGAGGTTCTTGAACTTTTCTTTGAAATTCATGCATTTTGACGTTTGATTCATAGTTGTAGATGTTATTTTTGTGTTTTGATCATGCAAGTGAGTTCGTATGAAGTTTTTAGACTTATGTGGATGTTTGGTTTAGAGCCCCGAGGGCTCGAGTGAGGTTCAGACGTGTTTCATAAAGGTTTAGATTGAAAGTAGGTGCTGGTGTCTCTGATGTAACCATTGCGAGCACCAACCTCGCAATTGTGAACATAGGCAAATCTGAGTAGAAATGCAATTGCGACATACTTTGTCGCATTTGCGATGGGCACAGGGTTCGCAATTGCGAACCCATTGTCACATTTGTGAAGTTCCCCTTAGGCTATCAGTAGCCGCATTTGCGAAGGTTTGAAATTGCAAACACAGTGTCACAATTACGACATCTTCAACTGAACTAAAGGGCTGGGAGTCGGGATTTCATCTCATTTTCTCTCATTTTAGAACCCTAGACTCGATAAGAGGCAACATAGAGAGGGGATTTTCATCTACAATCATTGGGTAAGTGATTTTAATCAATTTCCAAGTATATTTTATGATAATATCTTAGATTTAATATCAAATTTATGAGAATCAAGTGCAACTTTGGGGGATTTTTGTCAAAGTTTTGAATAATGAGAATTTGGGTTTTTAGTTTGGACTCGAATTTTAAAACAAAACACATATATGGACTCGTGGGGTTATGGGTAGCCAGATTCTACACTTGGACCCGGGTTTTGACCGGACGTGCCTGGGGTTATCTTTTGAAAAATGTGTAAAGATCATAGTTTGATCTATTGTAATTGGTTTTCCTTTGCGTATTTTGATGATATTAAGTCATTTTTTGGTTAAATTTAGGCCATGTGGAGGTGAATTTTGAGGGAAAAGCTATTTTCGAAAGTTGATTTCGCCTAGTTAGGGTAAGTATCTGTGATGACCCGATAGGTCATTCTGAGTTCTAGCACAATGTTCAGAGACTTCGATTAGCTCCGTTTAGTGTTTCTCGATTTGCATACTCAATCCACACCTTTTTCCGGAAAGTTTTTATGTGAAAAAATTGAAGAAAACATGAATTTTGTCTTTAAAAATGATTTAAGTTAACTGCGGTCAGCATTTTTTGTAGACGATTCAAGCTCCCTTTCAAGAAAATGAAAACATCAATACGACAAAGGCCAGTCATTCGGGCATGAATCCATATCATCTTCAGCTTGCAAAGAAAGAATGCGAAGAACTCGGCCATATGCCCCGAATTGAATTTGAAAGTCCCTAACTTGATTTGGCATGATTTGATAAAATTAGTAAATTGAAGGTTTAAAGAATTCTGAAGTTTGACCGTAGGTTGACTTTATTGCTACCGGGTTTAGATTTTGGTTCTGGAACTTATTATTGGTTCATTTTACTATTTAAGACTTGTATGCAAATTATGGTGCAAATGGAGGTTATTTTATAGGATTCGGATGCTCAATTGTGAATTTGAAAGTTCTTGAGTTATTTCATGCATTTTGATGTCCGATTCATGGTTCTAGGTGTGCATGTTTATTTTGGAGCTTGTGTGCATGTTTATTTTGGAGCTTGAGGGGGCTCGAGTGAGTTTCAAATAGGCTACAGACCATTTTGAACTTAGAAAGTTGCTGGTTTTTAATTGTTGCAGATGTCTGGTGCACTGTGCTTCACGATTGCGAAAGAGAACTTGGGGCTGGGGTGGATTTCTTCATCGCAAAAATGAGGGCATGGCCGCAAATGCAACGCATTGGAGGGCTTACCCATCGCGAACGCGACCGTCCTCTCGGGAATGCGCAGATTTATGGGATTCTAGGATAGCCAGTCTTGTACTCTACGCGAATGGGAGCCCTGCCTCGCGAACGCATAGGCCAGTTGGGCCATTGTGCATCGCGAGCGTGTGAGGTTCTTCGAAAAGAGTGTTATCCCAAAGTTGGGAATTATGTCATTTTCACCATTTGCAAGTTTGAGCTCGGCCTAGAGGCGATTTGAAGAGGTTTTCATCCCCACTTCATAGGTTGGTAGATTTTAACTTGTTTCCTTACATTTCCATAAGCACCCATTGATTTTAACGTTTAATCTATGATTTTTCATGAAAGAAATTAGGGATTTAGGTAAAAATTGGAAATTTTGTGAAATTGAGATTTAGACCTCAATGTGAGGTCGAATTTCATAACTAATCACATAACCGGGCTCGGGGGTGAATGGGTAATTGGGTTTTGGTTTGAATCTCAGATTTTGAACAAGCAGGTCTAGGGTTGAGTTTTCTTGACTTTTTCCAAAAACATTGAAGATATAATTTTTTTAACTCGTGGGTAGTTTCTAAAGCTTATTTTATTTGAACTAAATCAGGTTATTTCAACTGTATTTGGTTAGATTTGATTGGTTTGGAGGCTAATTCTAGAGGAAAAGTCATGGTTGAGCACTGATTTGGTTGGCAGAGTGAGGTAAGTGTCGAGGTTAACCTTGACTCGAGTGATTAGGAATTCTATTTGCTATGTGTTCTATGTGTGGGGTAAATGTATATGTGAGTTGACGAATTCTTATGCGTTGTCATTGGGTTAAAACATGCGGGTGGAACTTGTTTCTTTGTATTATATTGTTTCATTAATTATGTAAGCTTAGGTTAGATTATTACTTCTTTCATTATTCATTTCGTGTTTATTGTTTATCTTAAAGATGTTGTATATTTTGGAAGTTGAAGTTTGATATCATGGCACCATATTTGAAGTTGAATTAATCCCCACGCTGTTTATTATTTGGATTCATGTTATTACATGGCGAGGACGAGAGTAAAAGTACGAAGGGTGATGCCGCGCCATTTCATTCATATTATTACATGGTGAGGACGAGAGTAAAAACACGAAGGGTGTTGCTGTGCCATTATACTCATATTATTGCTTGGTGAGGACGAGAGTAAAAGCATGAAGGGTGATGCCGTGCCATTTTCTCATCATTGATATATTTCGATTTTGGTAATTTACTTTGTTATATTGTTGCTTAATTTGAAAGATGTTTATTCGTTATTTCGTACTTGCTGTGTTTGTGATTTTTCCCCCTTCGCATGTCCCCTCCCATTTAGTATTTATCATTTTATTGTGTTTTTGAGGCTTTTTATATACTTGTACAGGTTTTATTACATCGGTGTCTTATCGTAGCTCGTCACTACCTCGTCGAGGTTAGGCTCGACATTTACGGAGTACATTGGGTCAGTTGTACTCATACTACACTTCTGCACTTCTTGTACAGATACTGGTATTGGTCCTAGCGGTGCTTATGGTATGTCGGTTCGGATCACTTTCACATGGAGACTCGAGGTAGATCTGCTAGCGTTCGCCGACCTTGAAGCCCCATTCCATTTCCTGCTTTTACTGTTTATCTCTTTCAAACAGTTGTATTTATTTCAGACTATGCTTGTAGACTTCTAGTTGCTCGTGTACTCGTGGCTCTGAATTTTTAGGAGTAGTTGACTGTCATTATTGTGTTTTTAACTGTTAAAATTGGTTAATTAATTATTTCACGTCGCCTTGCCTAGCAAGTGGATGTTAGGCGCCATCACGATCCCGAGGTTGGGATTTCAGGTCGTGACAAGTTGGTTTCAGAGCACTAGGTAGCTTAGGTTTCACGAGTCATGAGCAAGCTTAGTAGAGTCTGAAGGGTTGATATAGAGACATTTGTTCTTATCTTCTAGAGGCTATGGAGTATTAGGAAAATTTCACTTCCTTCTTTCCCTATGGTGCAATTTTATTCTTTCCCTAATTTATGTTTGAATCATTCCATTCTTGTTCTCTCGCAGATGATGACAACATGCACATCATCTATAGCTGGATATGAGCCGGAGCCCCCTATTGCAGCCACTACCAGGGGTAGAGGCTGAGGCCGAGGCCGAGCCAGAGGCCGGGGCAGAGGCAGAGCTCAGCCTAGAGCTCAAGCACCAGCACCCTTAGTGGAGCCTTAGATTGATCACGAGGAGAAGATCACACCTCAAACTGCACCTGTCGGACCCGCTCAGGTCTTGGAGGGATTCGTAGCCCCTCCCGTGCTTCACGACGCTCTAATCCATTTGGTAGGCCTTACAGAGAGTATGGCCCAGACTGGTTCATTTCCGATGGCACCGGCCATCTCTCAGGTCGAGGAAGGAGCACAGACTCCCACCACTCACACTTCGGAGCAAATGTCTCCCATATATCAGACTCCAGCGGTCCAGCCAGTTGGAATGGTTCAGCCTGTTGTTGCTGCACAGACCGAGGAGAGGCTCGCGATCTCTTCTGAGGGATTGATGAGATTGGACAAGTTCACAATGCTCTTCCCTTTTCCCTTTAGTATTGCACCTTCTAAGGATCCACAAGGTTACTTGCACCATTGCCACGAGGTGTTACGCAACATGGGTATTGTTGAGACCAATGAGGTCGAATTTGCAGTGTTCAAGATAACTAGCTCAGCCAAGAGATGGTTGAGGATTATGTGTTGACCAGACCATCTAGTTCACCTTCACTTACTTGGGACCAATTTTTACAGCTATTTCTAGAGAGTTAAATCCTTTCACTCGGAGAGAGGAGTATCGCAGGCAGTTTGAGCGCCTTTAGTGGCGTATCATAACTGTTATCCAATATAAAACCTGATTTGTGGACCTAGCTCGCGATGCAATTATCTTACACCATAGTGAGAGGAAGAGAGTGAGGAGATTCATTGATAGTCTCTCAGTATTAGGCTACAGATGGCCAAGGAGACCAAAGATGATATTTCTTTCTAGAGGGATGTTGAGATTGCTAGGCGGATCGAGATGGTTCTTGGTCAGGAGAGGGGGGCGGTATCTAATAAGAGGCCTTGTCATTTCAATGGTTTCAGTGGTACCTCATCTAGTGGCATGGGTACTTTTGGTAGAGGCCATCCTCCTAGGTCGTTTCAGTCAGCACTTCAGGCATCCCACGGTGCTTCGGGTAGTTATGGTCCTTATGTATCTCATCCTGAGCAGCTAGCCTACAGTGCACCATCAGCTCTTATTAGTGCACCTCCGATCCAGAGTGATCAGGGTGGTTATCCAGGTCGACAGGGCTAGTTCCAGGGTCAGCAGTTACAACAGCTGAGGGCTTGTTATACTTGTGGATATCTAAGGCACCTTTCTAGATTTTCCCTATGTCACAGGGCGGCATGCCACATCAGAGTTCTCGTGCCATGGTTCCGGCACTGGTTGCTTCACCGCCCACTTAGCCAGCTAAAGGCGGGGGTCAGGCTGCCAGAGGTGGAGGTCAGGCCATTAGAGGTGGAGGTTAGGCCATTATAGGTGGAGCTTAGAGTGGTAGGGCCCAGCCCAGTTTTTATGAATTTCAAGCTAGACCTGAGGCCGAGTCATCCGACACCATCATCATAGGTACTGTTCCAGTTTGCCATAGAGATACTTCAGTTCTATTTGATTCGGGCTCTACTTATTCCATCGTGTCATCCTACATTGCTTCATATCTAGTTATACCTCGTGATTCTTTGAGTGCTCCTACATACGAGTCCATGCCTATGGGAGATTCTATTATTGTAAATGGCGTTTATCGCTCGTGTGTGATTTCTATTGGGAGTCTTGAGACCAGTGTAGATCTCCTACTTACTGATATGGTGGACTTTGATGTTATTTTTGGCATGGATTGGCTGCCACCTTATCACGCTATATTGGATTTTTACGCCAAGATCGTGACCTTAGCCATGCGTGGGTTGCTTCGATTAGAGTGGAGAAGGCCTCATAGCCATTGTACCAATAGGGTTATTTCTTATGTGGAGACTCGGCGTATGGTCGAGAAGGGATGTCTAGCATATTTGGCCTAAATTCGTGATTCTAGTGCAGGGGTTCCTTCCATGGAATCAGTACTAGTTGTGCTTGATTTTCTAGAGGTGTTACCTGCAGATATGTCGGGGATGCCACCCGACAGAGATATCGACTTCTGTATTAACATGGATCCTGACACTCAACCCAGTTCTATCCCACCATACCATATGGCCCCGCTTGAGTTTACGGAACTGCAGAAGCAATTGCAAGATTTTCTTGATAAGGGATTCATTAGACCTAGTGTCCCGCCCTGGGGTGCGCCAGTGTTGTTCGTGAAAAAGAAAGATGGTTCGATGAGGATGTGTATAGATTATCGATAGTTGAACAAAGTCACTATCAAGAACAAGTATCTTTTGCCCAAGATTGATGACTTATTTGATCAGCTTCAGTGTGCCAAAGTGTTTTCGATGTTTATTTTGAGATCTGTTTACCATTAGTTAAAGATAAGGGCATCAGATGTCCCTAAGACAGCTTTTCGGACTCGGTATGGGCATTATGACTTCCTAGTGATGTCATTTGGCTTGACAAATGCTCCACTAACATTTATAGATTTACTGAATCGAGTATTTAAGCCTTATTTGGATTCTTTTGTGATTATCTTCATTGATGATATTTTGATCTACTCCCGCAATACAGAGGAGCATGAGCAGCATCTTCAGGTTGTACGTCTCAGTCTAAGAGATAGTCAGTTATATGCCAAGTTTTCATTATGTATTAGCCGAGGGCACTATGCATCAGCCGAGGGCATGAAAGTGGATCCTAAGAAGATTGAGGCGGTTCAAAAATGGCCTAGACCTACTTCAGCTATAAAGATTCAGAGCTTTCTGGGTTTGGTGGGTTATTATCGCCAGCTTGTGCTATCGCAGCCCAATTTATTAGGTTGGCCTAGAAAGGTGTCCCATTTAGGCGGTCCGATGAGTGTGAGTTGAGCTTTCAAAAGCTCAGGACTACTTTGACTACAGCCCCAATGTTGGTATTTCCCACAGGTTAAGGATCCTACACTGTGTATTGTGATGCATCGCGTATTGGGCTTAGTGTAGTATTGATGTAGGATGGAGGGCGGTTGCATATACGTCTCGGTAGTTGAAAGTTCATTAGAAGAATTACCCTGTTCATGACTTAGAGTTGGTAGATCATGTTCATGCATTGAAGATTTGGAGGTATTACCTCAACGATGTGTCGTATGAGGTATTCACATATCGTCGGAGTCTACAATACTTTTTTAAGAAAAAGTATCTCAACTTGAGGAAGTGGAGGTGGTTAGAGCTGTTGAAAGACAATGATATTACCAGTTTGTATCATCTCTGGAAGGCCAATGTGGTGGTTGATTCCTTGAGTAGAAAGGCTGTGAGTATGGGTAGGCTTGCATATATTCCAGTTGGTAAGAGACCGCAAGCATCAAATGTTCAGGCCTTTGCCAATCAGTTCATGAGGTTAGATGTTTCGGAGCCTAGTAGGGTTCTTGCTTGCACGGTCTCTCGGACTTCTTTGTATGAGCGCATAAGAGAGAGTCAGTATGACGAACCCCATTTTCTTGTCCTTAAAGACACAGTGCAGCACAGTGATGCCAAGAAGGTTTCTATTGGACATGCTGGGGTGCTGGGGATGCAGGGTGGGATTTTTGTGCCTAATGTGGATGGTCATTGTGGGTTGATTCTTGAGGAGGCCCACACTTCGCGGTATTCCATTCATCCGGGTGCCGCCAAGATGTATCAGGCTTTGAGGCAGCATTTCATTGTTGGAGAAGAATGATGAAATATATAGTTGCGTGTGTGGCTCGATGTTTGAATTGCCAGTAGGTGAAGTACGAGCATCAGTGGCCTGACGGTTTGTTTTAGAGACATGAGATTCCCAAGTGGAAGTGGGAGCGCATTCCCATGGATTTCGTTGTTAGGATTCCATAGACTATGAATAAATTTGGCGCAGCATGGGTCATTGTTGATCGGTTGACAAAGTCAACGCATTTCATTCCGGTAGCATCTACTTATTCTTCAGAGTGGTTAGCTGAGATCTTTATCCGTGAGATTGTTCATCTTCACGGTGTGCCGGTTTCCATTATTTTTTATCGGAGTACGCAGTTCATATCGTACTTCTAGAGGGCCGCCCAATGTGAGCTAGGCACATGAGTTGAGTTAAGTACATCATTTCACCCCCAGGTGGACAGATAGTCCGAGTGAACCATTCAGACATTGGAGGGTATGCTTCGACCTATGTTATGGATTTCAGGGGTTCTGGGGATCAATTGTTGCTGCTTGCGGAGTTTTCCTACAACAACAACTACTAATCGAGTATTTAGATGGCTCCTTATGAGGCCTTATATGGGAGGCAGTGTCATTCTCCAAATGGTTGATTTGAGCCAGGAGAGGCTCGGTTATTGGGTACCGATTTGGTTCAAGATGCCTTGGAAAAGGTCAAGATGATTCAGGATCAAGTTCGTATAGCACAGTCTAGGAAGAAGAGTTATGTCGATCGGAGAGTTAGTGATGTTGCATTCATGGTTGGAGAGAGGGTTTTTCTCCAGGCTTTACCCTTAAAGGGTGTAATGAGGTTCGGTAAGAAGGGCAAGCTGAGCCCTAGGTATATCGGACCCTTTGATATCCTTGAGAGAGTTGGTGATGTGGTCTAAAAGCTTGCATTTCCACCTAGCATACCAGCAGTTCACCAGGTGTTCCATGAATCCATGCTCCAGAAGTATCACAGTGATCCGTCCTATGTATTAGATTTTAGCGCAGTCCTATTGGACAAGGATTCACTTATGAGGAGAAGCCACGGCCATTCTAGCACGACAGATCCTGATGTTGAGGTATAAGAGGTATCCTTCCATTAGAGTGCAGTGGAGAGGTCAGCCGATCGATACCCTCACCTTTTCATCAGTCCAGGTACCTTTCTATGTCCGTTTGAGGACGGACGTTTGTTTTAGAGGTGGAGAATGTGATGACTCGATAGGCATTCGGAGTTATTTTAAGTGTTTCGAGACCTCGATTAGCTCTGTTTGGTGTTTCTCGATATGCGTGAGCAGTCTTTGTCTTTTTTCGGAGGGTTTTTATGTGAAAAATTGAAAACTTAAATTTTAGTTTTAAAAATATTTTGAGTTGACTACGGTCAACATTTAGTGTAAATAATCCCTGATTGGTATTATGACGGTCCCGGTGCGTCAGTATGGAGATTTTAGAATTAGGCGTATGCCCGAAATTGAATTTGGAAGTCCCTAACTTGATTTGACGTGTTTTGTTGAAAACTAGTAAATTGAAGGTTTAAAGAATTCTGAAGTTTGACAATAGGTTGACTTTATTGCTATCGGATTCGGATTTTGATTCTGAAAGTTAGTGTAGATTAATTTTTCTATTTAAGACCTTTCTACAAAATTTGGTGCAAAATAGAGTTGATTTGATAGATTACGGACGCTCGGTTGTGAATTTGAAAATTCTTGAGTTTCTTTGAGACTTTCAAGCATTTTGATGTTCGCGTCGTAGTTCTAGGTGTTATTTTGATGTTTTGATCGTGTGAGCGAGTTCGTATGGCATCATTACACTTTTGTTGCATGTTTGGTAATGAGCCCGAGGGGCTCGGCTGAGTTTTAGATAGGCTACAGACCATTTTGAACTTAGAAAGTTGTTGGTTTTTCATTATTGTTGTTTTCTGGTGCATTGTGCTTCGCGATCACGAAGGGGAACTTAGGGCTGGGGTGGATCTTCATCGTGAACATGAAGCATTGGAGGGCTGGGGGGAGGCAATCTTGTACTCTACGCGAATGCAAGCCCTGGCTCGCGAACGCGAAGGCCAGGGGGTTTAGCCTTTGCGAACGCGTAGGCCATTCAGGCCGTTATGCATCGCGAACGCGTCAGGTGCTTCGCGAACGCGAAGAGCACCTGACATCTAGTGATTAAAATATCCCAATGACGGGAATTAAGTCATTTTCACCATTTTCAAGTTTGTGTTAGGCCTAGAGGCGAGCTTGAAGAGGTTTTTCATCCTAACTTCATAGGCTAGTAGATTTGAGCTTGTTTCCTTAAATTTCCATAAAATCCCATTGATTTTAACCTTTAATTTATGCATTTTCATGGTAGAAATTAGAGATTTAGGTAGAAATTGGGGATTTTGAGAAATTGAGATTTAGACCTCAAATTGAGGTCTGATTTCGAAACTAATCACATAATCGGGCTCAAGGGTGAATGAGTAATTGGATTTTGGTCCGAATCTAGGTTTTTCTCCAAGCAGGCCCGGGGTTGGCTTTTTCCAAAAACATTTAAGATTGAATCTTTTTCACTTGTCGGTAGTTTCTAAATCTTATTTTGAATTATTTGAACAATATTTGGTTAGATATGTTTTGTTTGGAGGCTAATTCTAGAGGAAAAGCCACGGTTGAGCATTGACTTGGTTGCGGAGTAAGGTAAATGTCGTGGTAGAACTTGGCTCGAGTGATTAAGAGTTGTTGGTCTATTTGCTATGTGTTTTATGTGGGGCGACAACGTATATGTAAGGTGACGAGTACATAGGCATTGTCATTGGGTTAAAGCATGCGGGTGGAACTTGTTTCTTTGTCTTATATTATTTCGTTAATTCTGTTATCCATGCTTAGGTTATATTATTACTTCTTTAATTATTCTTTTTGTGTTTATTGCTTATTTTAAAGATGTTGAATATTTTGGAAGTTGAAGTTTGATATCATGGCGACGTGTTTGAAGTTGAATTAATCCCTGCATTGTTTATTATTTGAATTCATATTATTGCATGTTGAGGACGACAGTAAAAGCATGAAGGGTGATGCCGTGCCATTTCATTCATAATATTACATGTTGCGGACAAGAGTAAAAGCACGAAGGGCGATGCTGTGCCATCTAGTTCAAATTATAACATGGTGAGGAAGAGAGTAAAAGCACGAAGGGTGATGCCGTGCCAATAAAAGCATGAAGACCCCTTCCATTTCCTACTTTTACTATTTATCTCTTTAGAACAGTTCCACTTATTTCAGACTATGTTTGTAGACTTCTAGTTGCTCGTGTACTCGTGACTCCGCATTTCTTGGAGTATTTGCTATCATGTTGTATTAGCACTGTGTTAGATTTGGCATTTGTTTCTCGTTGTATATCATTATTGTGCTTCTAACTATTAATATTGGTTAATTAATTATTTCACGTCGGTTTGCCTGGCAAAAGGATGTTAGGCACCATCAAGATCTCGAGGTTGATGTTAATGTTGTGTAAGCCATTACCACATTGAGGTTGAAGTTTTTAATTGTTGAGATATCATTCCTTGTTGAGTATTTCTCAATTCATTTTGTTATTATTGAGATTCTTTTATACATTGTGTTTAAGCTGTGGGCTATATATTGTTGTAACCTTCGTATTGTTGATTTTGGCAAGTTGTGGCATATGGGCACATGTGGTGCAGTTGTTATTGTGGTGTGATATTGATGCACATCATAAGGTGGGATATATGTGTGTGTTTCTAGTAAGGGAATTAATTAAAGCCACGCGGCGACATAAAGGGGCTAAAGCTCGCATATCTATTTCGGGAAAATGTTTTCAAAAATATCTAAATGTAATGCTCACGCGGCAATATAAAGAAAGATTGGGATTGAAATTTTGAAGTGTGAATATGAGGCGTGGTACCTCGGTTGTGATTCTTGTTGTTCATTCCATGTTAAAAAGGCTTGTTGGTTGAACAGTTCTTGTTGTTTTCTTTATTGTCTTACTTGTATTTTTCCATATTTGATTACTTGTTATTCTTATCATGAGTTCACTTCTCGTTTCCTTTCTTGCCTTAAATTCTGTTATCAACCAACATTATTGTACTGCTTTTGTTATCATTCATTTCCTCGTTTTCCATTATTGGTCTTTACTATACTTTGCTAGTTTATCTCATCCTAGTAGGTGTCCTGACCTGGCCTCGTCACTACTCTATCGAGGTTAGGCTTGACACTTGCTGGGTACCGTTGTGCTATACTTATGCTACGCTTCTGCACATTGATGTGTAGATCCAAGTACATCTGCTTGTGCCGGACGCTAGTGATCATTCAGCTATTTCCGGAGACTTCAAGATATGCCTGCCCAATGCTCGAAGGCCTTAGAGTCACCTTCCATCATTCTCTTGTTACTGTGTATCCTCTATTCAGAAAGTGTTGAATTAGAGATTTTAGTACATTTTTGTAAAGCTTATGACTCAGTCTCACCGAGTTTTGGGAATAATTTCTTGTGGTTCCGTATTGAAGTTATTAAGAGACATATCAGCTTTATTTCATGTTTTTAGTCGTTGTTTATGTCATATCCTCGTGTATATTTGGCTTACCTAGTTTTATAAACTAGGTGCCATCACAATATCCTAAGGTGAGAATTTGGGATCATGACGCATAGCTCAAGTCAACTGGTAAGAATGGAGACACCAAGTAGCACATTGGAAACAATACAACTAAACCCATAGTATGAATGACACACACAAGAGATTCACACCACCACACAAATATCATCAATAACAATGCCTCCATGCTATCACAAATCATCACTGACATAGCCCGCCATGTCTCTCAATGTGCGCAACAATAAAGTAAATGCCCACCTTGTCTCGCCACAAGCGCAAACCCAACATATAAAACCCGACTTATCTCATCGCATGTGCATATTTCATTAATAGCAACAGCACAGACAACTCACATTCACACACCCCAACAATCTTCTCAACAATTCCACATATGCCAAACACAATATTACACAACCATAACAACTCACACCACACATTCCCCTATGTCACAACATTGCCTTAAAAACAATACCAATTGTTGACACTCAATTTTAACCCTCCGTAATTAAAATTAACTTCTGCAGGCTTCCTAGTCATTAAATAGTAAAAAAAATATAACTTTTGCACTATTTTAACTTTAATGCAATTTATTGATAATCATTCCCAGTTTTACAAAATATAGGAATTTTTATCAGTTAATTGCAATTAGTTAAATACTATCATTTATGTGCATTAGTAATGATCCTGCTGGTCGTTCTGCAAATTAGCATCTCGTTTGGTGACTTAAGGTCTCGAGTGACTTCGTATTGTGTATTATGACTTGTGTGCGGTCGTATTCGGTTTTAAGATGATTCGGGATTGATTTGGAAGAATGATTCTTGTTTTAGATTCTTAAGTGGCAAGAATTGACCGAAGTTTGACTTTCGTGCGGAAGAGTGCGAAATGGTATTTTAATGATTCCAATAGCTTCATATGGTGATTTTGGACTTAGGCGTATATCCGGATTTGGATTTGGAGGTCCGTAGGTTGATTTGATACATTTTGGCGAAAGTTGGAATATTGAAGGTTTGGAAGGTTGAAAGGTTTAATCGGAAGTTGACTTTAATGATATCAGGTTCGGATTGCGATTCCGGGAGTTGGAATAGCTCCATTAAGTCAGTTGTCACTTGCATGAAACATTTGAGTTTATTCCGGGATGATTTGATATGATTCGGCGCGAATTGTAGAAGTTGAAAGTTCATAAGTTTATTAAGTTCGATTTGAGGTGCCATTCATAGTTTTGATGTTGTTATATGTGATTTGAGGCATGGAGCAAGTCCGCGTTATGTTCTGAAACTTGTTGGTATGATTGGACGGGGTACTGGGGGCCCGGGTGTGTTTCAGATTATTTCCATGTTTTAGGGCAAATTTGGTTTTGCTGCTTCGCATCTGCGCATTTTGGAGCGCAGGAGCGAGGCCGATTCTACGTGTTTTATGCCGCTTCTACGGATTTTGGACTGCTGATGCAATAGAGTCTTCTTCTGCGCTTGTGTGGGCACTTCTGCGGCGTCACCGGTGCAACCGCTTTTGCTTACGTGTAGTCGCTGGTCCGGTAAGTGATAAACGCAATGCGGGAGTTGGCTTGCAAAAGCGAGAGCGCAGAAGTGCTATTTTGTCCGCATATGCGGAAATCGCCGGGCAACTTCATATATATTGAGGGTTTGGTTGTTTTTATCACAACTTGAGTTGTAGACCTCAGTTTTGGGCGAAATTGGAGACGTTCTTCATGATTTGGATTGGGGTAAGTGTTCTTTACTCGGATTTGATTATATTTCATGATTTCATCTTTGTTTTTATCATTAAATTAGTGATATGGATTGGAGAAAGTTGGGCATTTTTGTAAATACTTCCAAAAATATAAAATGAGGATTTGAAGGCCGTTTTTTCTCGAAATTGCATAATTTTGGAATGGTTGGATTCATATCGGAATGAGTGTTCAGATTTTGTAGAGTTTTGTCAGGTTCTGAGGTGCGAGCCCGGGGTTGACTTTTTAGTTATCATTAAAGATTAAAACTTTATTATCCGCAATTGTGTCCTATGGTTTATATTTATGATATTAAGTTATTTTTGCTAGATTTGATCTTTCTGGAGGTTTGTTTCACACGAGAAGGTTATTTTAGAGTATTGATTTGGCTTCTTTAAGGTAAGGTTCTTGCCTAACTTTGTGTGGGGAAACTACTGTTACATCTCGTATTTTCGTACGTTAAAGTTTCGTCGTAAGTCAATCGACGTAAGCTCGGGAATTAGATTATTTTTGAGTATATAAGCATTGATGTTATTTATAGCAGGTGATAAGTAAGTGCCATGAAGGTTAGAGGGTAAACAAATCGAAGAACATGAGTTTCATTGACGTTTGACAATTTGGGATAAAATACGGTCCAAGCAATAATACCCCGTATTTATGGACTAGTGCCACACAATATACCACATGACCATGATAATAAGGTATATAAAGTATGTTAAAAGTGATTAGTATTTTCACTAATTTGAGATAATTCCTAATTTTTCGGGTAATTGGTTAATTATTGGTTTTTATTGGGAGATAAACAAACTAATAAGGAATTTGTGGATAAGCTTAAGGAAGATACCTCCCCACGTGGCAGCAAGTGGCATTCTTAATCAAGCCTAATAGTGACTAGGTAATTTATGTATCTAGGTGGCATATTTAGGGGATTCTTTGGCAAAGTAATCACATAAAGTGGGACCCACACCCACTATGATAAAGACACCTCCCTACATCATTAAAGTGAGATTTATATACTTGCAAGTAACAGATGGAAGCCTTGAAATTAATACATACGACCAACAAAAATGCTATAAGCAGTGTGACTTGAAATTCTAAGGGAGCGCGGTATAACTTTTCTCAAGGAAATCACACTGATTTTTCCCTACTTTGATCTTGCCGTTACGTGTTTTGTCACGATTGATGTGTGTCGGAGGGATTGTCAAGAGAATTGGCCCAGGTATGTTATGTCTATCCCTTCTTTCCTTTTCTATGACATACGATACAAACGAAATGAGTAAACACATAACTTTCATAAATTCGTCTATTCATAGAAGCACTAGGGGTGCCTATGTTGTTGATTCCCCATGTTTCTTATTATTATATCGTCTGTGCATGGGTTTTAGAAAATAAATAAGTTGATAAAGTTATTTTGTGATATTATCCGAAGGCATATTGATCGTATGACATCCCGATAATCTTATTGACTTACTTCATTATGCATTGCTTTTATTTATACATGTACATTGACCGATGACTAGATGGCGTTATATATGCATATACAATATGTATATAGGGTATGGGTAAAGGCTAAGATATTATATACGTACCACCACTTGATCAGTTGGTATACGTTGATGATTTCGCCAACTGAGGCCGAGATGATATGATAGGATGCCCTCAGAGGCTTGATGACGTTATGTACGAATATACCTATACATGATATGACATTTGTACGCACTTGCATGACATTATAAATGTTTTAATGTATCACACAACTATTCAGACTTATAGGTTGAGTCCTTTATTCCATGTTTCATTCACGTCTTTTATATACTGTTTTTCATGCCTTACATGCTCGATACATTATTCGTACTAACGCCCCTATTGTCCAAAGCATGCATTTCATGCCCGCAGGTGCAAGTAGACAGGACGACGATCCCCCTACTTAGGATCCTAGCTCAGTGAGAGTTGGTGTGCTCCACTTAATTCGGAGCTGCTATTGATTTTGATACGCTACTTTTGTATGTAGATGAGGGTGCGACGGAGCCCCGTCCCGTCCTTTATACAGTTGTACACTATATTAGAGGTCTGTAGATAGTCATGTATAGTTGGATATTATGTGTGCTTGTCGGCTTCTAGTTTTAGATATATAGTTGTCTATAGCAGCCTTCTCGGCTTGCCCTACCGTATTCCGCATGTATATGTATATATGTCTTTTGGGCATGTTATCCTCATGTATGTTATTCACGTGATTCGGCAGTTTATTGACAGATGTTATGCGTGATCTACCCTTTTTTCATGTTATGTCTTAGACAAATGCTTACGGGTGTTTGACAGGTAATACTCGGGCATTCGCCATGGACCATCGGTTTGGGTCGTGACAAAAATGGTATCAGAGCAGTTCTGTCCTAGGGTTGTCTACAGACTGTGTCTAGCAGAGTCTTGTTTATGGGTGTGTTATAAACCACTCTTATAGATAGGAGGTTACAGTATATTTAGGATGGTTACTTTTCTTTCTGATCTAGATTGTGCGATAGACCTGAATCGTAAGTATTCACTCCTACTCTTTACCTTATTTATGTTCTTAGTGACGCCTATTACTACTAGACGTCAGACGTCAACCGCTAGTACGGATCAGAAGGCTACGAAAGCATTAAAAGGAGATATAAGTTACACTATGGAGTCAGACCCATGAGAGATCATGGGTTCTATTGTGGAGGATCTTTCCGAGTATCCATATTAGTCATCCGTTCGAGTAGTTTCGATTTTGCCGGCAGCAGATGGGATGAGAGGAGTTTCGACCTCACCCAAAGCGTCACAATAAATAGCATAACCATCGGTTCCCTCTGGGCATGTCAGAATCGGTGCTGAAGTCCATCTGTCCTTCAATGCCTGGGAACTTCGCTCACAAGCATCAGTCCGCTGAAACATAGCTCCCTTTTGAGTCAACTTTGTCAACGGTGCTGAAAGAGAAGAAAATCCCTCTACAAATCTCTTGTACTAACCTGCCAAACCTAGGAAGATACGAACCTCCATTGGTGTCGTGGGTCTAGGCCAAGTCTTCACTGCCTGAATCTTCTATGTATCAACCTAGATACCTTCACCTGAAATAATAAGCCCGATAGAATTCAACCAAACCACGATTTAGAATTAGCCGCGGTAATTCATGCACTAAAGATGTGGAGGCACTATTTGTATGGTATTCATGTTGATATGGATCATAAAAGCTTTCAGTATATCTTCAAGCAAAAGGAATTGAACTTACGTCAAGGAGATGGTTAGAGCTACTTAAAGACCACGACGTTGATATTTTATACCATCCAGGAAGACGAATGTAATAGCCGACGCCATCAGTAGTTGATCTATGGGTAGCCTGTCATATTTACCGCTAGGAAAGAGTGGAATAGCCCATGAGATTCATCAGCTAGCTAGTCTTGTAGTTCGATTACTGGATTCAGGTGATACCGGAGTGAAGGAACGCCAGTACAAGGATTCTGTATTAGATCATTACAGAGATGCAGCCCTTTAGAAGGAGAAGACACCATTTAAGATTTCAGGAGATGGAGTCCTCAGATATCGAGGACGATTATCTGTCCCTAACGTTACAGGGCTGCGCTAGCATGTTTTGGGAGAAACTCACTATTCTCGTTATTCTATTCACCTAGGAGCGACGAAGATGTATCATGATATCAAGGAAATATATTTGTGGGACTAAATGAAGAAGGATATAGCAGAGTTTGTTGCTCGGTGCGCTAATTGTCAGCAGGTTAAGATTGAGCATTAGAAACCCGATAGATTATTGCAGGCTATAGATATTCCGACTTGGAAATGGGAAGTAATTAATATGAATTTCATCATAGTCTTACCTCGTATCCAGCGTAAGTTCGATTCTACCTGGGTGATTGCTGATAGACTTAAAAAATAGCCCATTTTTTGCCTGTCATGACTACATATTCAGTAGAGGATTATGCAAGGCTCTACATTAATGAGATGGTACAACTTCATGGTCTGCCTATATCTATTATCTCAGATAGAGGTCCTCAGTTTACAGCTAATTTCTGGAGGTTATTCCAAAAATGATTGGGGACTCAGGTAAGTCTTAGTACAGTATTTCATCCTGAGACAGACGGTCAGGCTGAGCGTACTATTCAGACACTAGAAGATATGTTACGGGCTTGTGTGATAGACTTCAGGGGTAGCTCGAATGATCATCTTTCGCTTATTGTGTTCGCATATAATAATAGCTATCATTCCATCATTCAGATGGCTCTATACGAAACTCTCTACGGACGGAATTGTAGGTCACCTATCAGATGGTTCTAGGTTTGTCACGACCCAAAATCCCAACCCGGTCGTGATGGCGCCTCTCATGAAGACAAGGCCAGCCAATCCAAACAAAACTTCATTTGACTAGTTAAACAATACAAAAATAATATAAGTACGGCTTAATAACAGTAATTTGCGGAAAAATATAGTGAACCATCCCGACTACAGCCCGAACCGGGGTGTCACAAAGTCATGAGCCACTAATGAAATCCTAATAACAAAATAACTATTACAATATCTTTAGCACAATTGTTTGAAGAAAGTGGAAACAACAAAAAATAAATAAAAGAGATACGGGGTTGCGGACGCCAACAGCTATCTCGTAACCTCCGAATCATCGCCCTGGCAGTAATAGTCAATGCCTCGGAGTGGAACCGTTAACGCCTGAATCTGCACACATGGTGCAGGGAGTAATGTGAGTACTTCCAACTCAGTGAGTAATACACATAAATAATGACTGAAAGTAAGAAAACACATAATGCACAAGGCAATCCATAATGAAGTAATGAAGCATCAGTGAAATAGTAAACCAGTGTAAATTCAAGTAGAAACTCCTTTCAACAGGTAAAACATGTGCATCTTTCAAGTAAATAATGTGAAGTAAAAGAAAGCACTTTAAAACTGCCCCTCGGCTCAATATCATTTAAAAACAGTAAAATCTCCCTAGCTCTGGTTACCAGTTGTCATTGTTACCAACTATAACATCCCTGGGTTCAGTATCATTTAAAACAGTAAAATCTTTCAAACTCCGGTTACCAGTTGTCATTGTTACCAACTGTAACCTACAGTTGTCATTGTTACCAACTGTAAATCTATCAAACTCCGGTTACCAGTTGTCATTGTTACCAACTGTATTATCTCTGGTTACCGATTGTCATTGTTACCAACCGTAACCTACAGTTGTCATCGTTACCAACTGTATTATCTACCCATTTCCGGTTATCAGTTGTCATTGTTACCAACTGTAACCTACAATTGTCATTGTTACCAACTGTAACCTACAGTTGTCATTGTTACCAACTGTAATTATTATAATGGGTACCCTGCGCTCACTGTGGGTGGTTCAGACTCCGGGAGGGGCTTCTTATGGCCCAAGCGCTATATCATATCTCGTGGCGGCGTGACACCCGATCCCATTTACATCACATCCGTCGCGGCGTGCCACCCGATCCATTTCAAAATCATGTGAAAACATCATTTAGTTTTCAAAACTGAGTTCAAATAATGATTCAAATCATTAACAAATACCCCCGAAGGGTTTACATAACCGGCGTGAAGCCCAAATATGATTTCAGCAAACAGTGATAAATTTCCCCTGAAGGGTTCATATAACCGGCACGAAGCCCAAATATGGCTAGAAGCCCAAATCATTATATTATCAAATCAGTTCCCATCAAATAGGTAGTAAAAATCATCAATCGGGACGGACCAAGTCACAATCCTCAGTAGTAAACGACCCCACGCTCATCATCGAGCGTGTGCCTTACTTCAATATAGCACTACGATGTGCAATCCGGGGTTTCAAACCCTCAGAACATCATTTACAATCATTACTCACCTCAAACCGGCTAAATCCTTAGCCCGCGACGCCTTTGCCCTTTGAATTGGCCTCCACGTGCGTCGAATCTATTCAAATTCAGAATAATTACGTCACATTATGCTATGGGGACAAAGCCCAAGCGAAAATAATCAAAATTACTAGGAAATCCCGAAATTAGCAAAACCCGAGCCCCGGGACCATGTATCAAAATTTAGAAATTATCACCTTAACGGGTTCCTTATCTCCTCACGAGTTCAACCATATAAAATTTGTCGAATTCCGACACCGGATCGACCTTCAACCCTCAAATCTAAGCTTTAGGGTTTCCACCAATTTCCCAACTCAAAATACCAGTAAAAATGCTAAAAACAACTATAATCTTAGGTAATTCCTTCAAAATCGAGTTAGGAACACTTACCCCGATGTTTCTCTCGGAAACCCTCCAAGAATTGCTTCAAAACTTGTTTCAATTCGAGTTCTATGGCCCCAAGTATGTTTAAGATGACCAAGACTCTTCCTCTAAGAATTTGTCCATGAAAATCTCCTTTGAATATGGTTTTGAGGTTGATTTATGGTGACTCTATGTTGTTTGAAGGTGTTCTTCTTCGTGGGTATCGAAATTGGGTCTTGTAGGGCAAAATGAACAGTGAGTTCTACTCAAAAGCATCAAAAAATCGGCTTAAAACACCTTCTTCAGGTCAAATATGCGATCTTATTTGCCAAAAATGCGGACCGCATTTCACTTTTGCGGTTCGCATTTTGGTCGCATTTTTCCCCCAAGTTTCTGCCTCATTCTGCTTATACCGGATATAGTTTCAGAGAATAGAGGTAGGGAAGATGTTGAGAGTGAAATCTTCTCTAGTTAATGCTGATAAAAAATAGAGGCATGCTATGAGTCTCCAAATACTCGAACCCATTTGAGCCACGCAGATGTTAGATATTCGGCACATTTCTTTGATGATAGGATCAATAGCTAGTTGAAATCCGATAGCAAAGAGGTATATAAATACAAAAGAAGAACCAACTCGGTGGGTGGTAATTCGCTCATCTTCCAGAGCAGAGTGAATGTTGACATTGTCACCCACTGGCAATCCTTTAGAAGAAGGAAAATGTGCTCCGACTGGATAACGGCGACATACTCATTCACGAGCGTGTTTTGATTTCTTTTCGTCTTGTGCCAAACAACACAATCTGCTAAAAAATTCAGCTTTTTAGGCATTATCTCTAAAACAGTGGGTTCTGAGAGGGTGACCTCTTGCTTATCATTTTCTTGCTCCTCAGAAAAGGATTTCCAATGGCATGATCCCGGTTATCCTTTTAGATAAAGGTTTCTTCCCTCTTCTCCTTAATGTTAGGTTTCTTCATCTTCTGGAACTCGTGAACAATGATGGTACGTACACTCATGATGGCATCTGGACTTTGTGAAGCAGGGATTTCAGGCCGCGGTTCTGGATTCCTTGGCTTTAATGTTGAAGAATCTCAATAAACTAAGGGGAAGTTATAGAGAAAATTACAGAAGATTTTGAAAATTATGCAAATTGCAGTAAGAACAGTATTCGGAAGATTGAAGAATAAGAAGTAAATGAAGGATTCTTGTACTTCTAGATTCAGAATCATCATTACCTCGGTAACCTCCAATGATAGTGTTTCAATCAGATTTCGCCACGTATCTCGGGCATTAAGTGAAAACTGCACACGTTGCTTTAAATTTACATGTCTTTTTCCCTCCTGAAATTCTTTTCACTCCCCGAATATTTCTCAGCAACTATCCAAAAAGTGGAAAACTATATGTATTGGTAAAATACGATCATACCATGTGACAAGCACAATGTTCTGCTCGGAATAAATCCCTTACAGATTTCTGCTCGGAATAAATCCCTTACAGAAATATATTCACAGTAATAAAAGAAGAATAATAACGTAGCATCGAGATACGATAATTAACAAGAATAAAAGAGTGACAACGATACCTAAATTTTTACGTGGAAAATCCTTTTGAATAAGGAAAAAAATCATGACTCCTAGACGAGCAACTGATATCACTATAGCAAGGAATTTTACACTTTGTAGATTCGAGTAAAATACTCCACGGACCACTACAACACTCAAAAAAAATAACCCTCTTTTGATATTTCCATCTCACTACAATATCGCTCACTCTCTATTTTTCTCACAGACTATTTTCTTATACTTAGTCTGTGAAACCTCACTCTTTCTTTCTCTCTTTGTTGGTGTATAGAAATGGGAGTTTAAGCTCTCCTTTTATAGCCGAAGCTCACTCTCTAAAGCCTACTATATTCGATAATTTGCACATACTTTTTCTTCTTTTTCTTCAATATTGACAATTCAACAAAGTTTGCTACCAAACCAAAGAAATTCAACAAAGTTGGCTACCAAACCAAAGAAATTCAATAAAGTTAGCTACCAAACCAAAGAAATTTTTCTTAATCTAGAGGAGGTAGCATTGTCTTCTAATTTGAGTGCAATGCCGACAAGTTCTTTGCATAGCTCGAACTTGTCTCTTGGTACCACCTTGATCAGCATATCTGCAGTATTCTCACTTGTAGAAATTTTCAAGACTTTTAGAGATTCATTCTCTATTATTTCTCGAATCTTATGTTATCTCACGTCGATGTGTTTGGTCCTTGCATGGTACATGGAGTTCTTGCTAAGGTGTATTTCACTTTGACTGTCACAATAGACGACATACTCCTTCTGATGCAATCTAAGCTCTTGAAGGAACTGTTTCAACCATATCATCTCCTTGTCATCTTCAGTAGCGGCAATGTACTCCGCTTCAGTTGTAGAAAATGTGACACACTTCTGCAACCTCGACTGTCATGATATAGCTCCCCCTGAAAATGTAAATAAATACCCAGTAGTGAATTTACTATTATCAATGTCACCTGCCATATTAGCATATGTATAGCCCTTCAAGATTGGATCAGATCCTCCAAAGCACAATCAATCTCCCGTGGTACCTCTCAGGTACCTGGGTATCCACTTGACTGCTTCCTAGTGTTCTTTTCCAGGATTTTCAAGAAACCTACTGACAAATCCAGTTGCATGAGCAATATCAGGTCTAATACATACCATTGAATACATTAAACTTTCGACAGCAGAGGAATAAGGAACTTTGATCATCCTTTCCTTTTCCTCCACTGTTGTAGGACACATCTTCTTGCTTAACTTCATATGACTAGCAAAAGGTGTGTTGATTAGCTTAGCATTCTTCATATTGAAGCAATCCAGTATACGTTCAATGTACTTCTCTTGAGACAGCCACAACTTTCTGCTTGTTCGCTCTCGAACTATCTTCATACCCATAATTTGTTCTACTAGGCCCAAGTCCTTCATATCAAATGACTTGGAAATCTCCCTTTAACTTTGCGATCAGCCCCATTGTTTTTTCCTACAATTAACATGTCATCCACATACAACAACAAATAATAAAGTTGTTAGAAAATCTTTTGAAGTATACACATGGATCAGAATATGTCTTAGTGTAAGTTTGACTTTTCATGAATAAGTCAAACTTCTTGTACCACTGCCTTGGTGCCTAATTCAACCCATAAAGACTCTTATTCAGTTTGCACACCATGTGTTTCCTTTCAGCTAATTTAAATCATTCTGGTTGCTCCATATAGATCTCCTCTTCCGCATCTCCGTGAAGAAATGCAATTTTCACGTCCAACTGCTCCGCTTCAAGATCTAGGCTAACTGCTAAGCTCAAGATTGTTCGAATGTAAGTCATTTTGATAGAAAATTTCGTCAAAATCAATACCTTTCTTCTGCTCGAAGCCTTTTACCACCAATCGAGCTTTGTATCTAACCAGCTTGTTATTTCCATCTTTCTTGAGTTTAAAGACCCATTTGCATTTGAGTGGTCTTTTACCCTTTGGAAGTTCAACCAGCTTGTACGTGCTATTTTTCTGTAGAGATTCCATCGCTTCTTGCATGGCTTTCATCCACTGGTTCTTTTCTAGATGGGACAACACCTCTTTAAGACTTTCTGGCTCCCCTTCATCACTGATGAGGACATACTCTGTGGAAGGGTACCTGCATGACTCTACCCTTGGCCTCTCTGATCTCCTCAGAGGTTGAGGTTGTTCTTCTTCCTGACTGGGGTGCTCCACTTGCTCGACACCATCATCACTTTCTCGGAAGATTACATCTCTGCTTCTGATGACCTTCTTCTTTACAGGATCCCACAATCTGTATCCGAACTCTTCATCTCCATATCCGATGAATATGCGGGAAACAGATTTATCATCCAGCTTAGTTCTTTGCTCCTTTGATACGTGTGCAAAAGCTCTGCAGCCGAACACTTTTAGATACGGGTAGGACACCTCCTTGTTGGTCCAAACTCTCTCTGGGATGTCAAAGGCCAACGGAACTGATGGACTCTTATTGATCAGATAACAGGTTGTCTGAACTACTTCTCCCTAAAATGATTTAGACAGTTCAGCCATTCTGAGCATGCTTCTCACCTTCTCTACAATGATGTGGTTCATCCTTTCGGCTACGCCATTGTGTTGTGGGGTTCCAGGAACTGTCTTTTTATGTTTGATTCCATGGCTCGAATAGTACTCTTCAAATTTCCTTAAAGTGTACTCACCTCCATTGTCACTTCAGAGATGCTTTAGCTTTTGGCCTGTCTCCCTTTCCACCAAAGCATGAAAATTCTAGAAAACTTGAAATACCTGATCTTCGGTTTTCAAAATATAAACCCATAATTTTCGTGAAGTATCATCAATAATAAGTAACAAAAATTTGTTACCGCCCATCGATTCAATTTCCATTGGACCACAAACATCAGAATATACCAAATCAAATATATTCAATTTTCTTTTAGACGATGTCTGAAATGAGACTATATGCTGCTTACCAAATAAACAGTAGTCACAAGGTTTTACCATTGTACCTTTGGCATAAGAAATAAGTAATTTCCTGGCAAGAATCTGCAATCCCTTCTCGCTCATATGACCCATCCTTTTGTGCCACAAATCTGCAGAAATCTCATCTTGTGCCGCGTTCAATTCACCTTGGCATATTTCTGCATTTGTCCTGTACAACGTGCCACGAGTAACTCCCTTTGCAATCACCAGTGATCCCTTGAGTCTCCACTTTTGATTTGCAGAATAGTTCTCATATCCATCTCGGTCTATGCAATTCCCGAGATCAAGTACATCTTCAAATCAGGTACATGTCGCACGTCTTTTAGAACCAATGTGCATCTGACATTTGTCTTGATACAAATGTCACCAATCCCCGCAATCTTTAAGTAACTTGTGTTACCCATTCTCACAGCGCCGAAATCATCTACTACATATCTACAAAAAAGATATCTTACTGGTGTGGCATGTAAGATGATGTTGTATCAAACACTCATTCCGACTCTAGACCTGATTTGAGTGCATGCATTCCTCTTCCTCGTTTATAAAGAGGTCAACATTATCATTGTTTTGCACCATGGAGGTTGTGTTGTCATCATTTCTTCTGGCCATTAGTTTCACCTTTGCCCTTCCTTGGATTTGGGCAATCTCTTTAGAAGTGACCTGGTTGATCACAATTGTAGCAATTTCTGACTCTTGATTTGGATCGGTTCTTAGACTTCCCACGAGCTCCGGATCTACCATAGTTGTTCGTACTCCTTTGATAACTCCTGCCTCTACCTTCTGTGATGAGAGCATGTCCTTGATTTTCAGGCTTCTTTCTCATCTTCTCATTGAGTAGAAGAGCCGATGTGACATCTTTCAACTCAATGGTAGTCTTACCGTTCGGGACGGTTGTTGCCAGATTATCATACGAAGATGGCAACGAGTTCAACAGCAAGATGGCTTTATCTTCTTCCTCGATTTTCACTCCGAGATTGGCGAGCTGTGTGATTAGTCCGTTAAACACATTTAAATGTGACAAAAAAATTCGTACCTTCACCCATGTGTAGGGCGTATAGCTACTTCTTCAGGTATAATTTATTTGTTAGCGTTTTGGACATGTATAGGCTTTCCAACCTTGTCCAAATTCCACGTGCGGTGTCTTCATCAATGATGTTATTTACCACATCATCTGATAAGTGCAACCTGATTGCACTAGCAGCCCTTTCATCCAAGTCAGCCCAATTCTCAGCTTTCATAGTGTTAGGCTTTTTGGCATCAGCATCTAGTACCTTGTGTAATCCTTGTTGGATGAGCAGATCCCTCATCCTTCTTTGCCATGTTGAGAGACCGCTATCTCCCTTGAATTTTGCTACCTCGTACTTTACTCCAGACATTTTTATTTTTTACTGAGTATAGTACTACCGACAGTGAATAGTATTTCTGTGAACGAGTAGAACTTGTGCTCTGATACCAGTTGTTGGGAATAAACCCCCTGTAGAAATAATATTCACAGTAATAAAAGAAAAATAATAACGTAGCACCGAGATACGATAATTAACAAGAATAAAAGAGTGACAAAGACACCAAGATTTTTACGTGAAAAACCCTTTTGAATAAGGGAAAAAACTGCGTCCCCGAGACGAGCAACTGATATCACTATAGCAAGGAATTTTACACTTTGAGATCAGAGTAAAACACTCCAAAGACCACTATAACACTCAAAAGAAATAACCCTCTTTTGATATTCCCACCTCACTACAATATTGCTCACTCTCTATTTCTCTCACAGACTATTTTCTTATACCTTGTCTGTGAAACTTCACTCTTTCTTTCTCTATTTGTTGGTGTGTAGAAATGAGAGCTGCAGCTCTCCTTCTATAGACGAAGCCTAACTCTCTAAAGCCTACTATATTTGATAATTTGCACACATTTTTTCTTCTTTTTCTTCAATGTTGGCAATTCAACAAAATTGACTACCAAACCAAAGAAATTCAACAAACACTACTAGAAAACAGGTCAAAAGCGACTGAAAAAAGCGACCAAAGTTGGTCACAATTTGCCCAAAAGCGACCAAAAAGCGACCAAAACGGCCTGGTCAGTATTTAAGTGGTCACAAACAATTTGCGACCAAAGTTGGTCGCAAATTTGCGACAAACATTGGTCTCTATCACAAAAGGACCAAACATTCCGGAAAAACATATAGAGACCGACTTTGGTCGCAAATTAGCGACCAAAGTTGGTCGCTATATTTTTTTTTAAATTAATATATTATGGGCAATAGCGACCAATATAGGTCGCTAAATTAATTAATTTTTTTTAAATTCTTAATATGCGACCAAAGTTGGTTGCTAATCAAAAAAAAAAAAATTAGCAGTTTGGTCGCTAACTGCTAAATTTTTTTTTATTTTTTGATTAGCGACCAACTTTGGTTGCTATACTCCCAGATTTTAAAAATCTGGGCAATATAGCGATCAACGTTGGTCGCAAAAGTTAAAATTTAATCTTTTTTTAATAGATTTGCGACCAAATAGCGACCAAAGTTGGTCGCTAATTTGCAGATTTATTTTTCTTTTTCAGAAAAATAGCGACCAACTTGAGACCAACGTTGGTCGCTTTTTTTGGTTCATTTTTTCCAGAAAATGCCTGTTTTGGCAACTACACCACCTGCCAGCTTACCAAATTCCTAAAATAGGCATTTTATGCCATGAAAACAAGAACAACGACAACAACAACAACAAACAACGACAACGACAACAATAACAACAATAAACAACAATGAGAATAACAACAATAAACAACAACATCATTAAACAACAACATTAAACAATAACAAAGTCTAAACTTCAAATGAACTTATACATTAGTTAAATGTTATTACAATTCAACGTTTACTAATGTCTACATCATGAGTTTCATCGTCGGATGAAGTGTCATCACCATGTTGTGGATAAGGGTGTTGTTGTGTAGAACTGGAGGGATGATAACGGGGATGACGGGAGGAAGTAGCAGGGGGAGGGTGACCATCTGGCGATGATTCACGAGACCGGGGAATCGGAAAAGCGCCAGAAGCCAAGAGAGATTTGAGATGCTCTTGTATGGCAACATACTGAGCATCTCTAAACTTTTCTCTTTCTTCTCTGACCTTCTCTCTTTCCTTGGAAGCTTCTAGCTCGGCTGTGAGCTTTGCCAAATTCTCCCGCATAGAGGAGAGGCACTCCTCATCAAGTTGCTCCGCTTGCAAGGAAGTGCCT
>MCJB01014325.1:236652-296051 GCA_002018475.1 Nicotiana obtusifolia | reverse complement strand
AGGAACTCCTAGATAAGGGGTTCACTCGGCCTAGTGTGTCACCTTGGGGTGCACCGGTTCTATTTGTGAAAAAGAAAGATGGCACAATGAGAATGTGCATCGATTATAGGCAATTGAACAAGGTAACGATCAAGAACAAATATCATTTGCCTCGCATCGATGATTTATTTGACCAGCTTCAGGGAGCACGAGTGTTCTCTAAGATTGATCTCCGTTCAGGATATCACCAATTAAAGATCAGGGATGCAGATATTCTTCAGAATGCTTTCCGGACTAGATATGGCCACTATGAGTTTCTTGTTATGTCTTTCGGGCTAACCAATGCCCCAGCAATGTTCATGCAGTTAATGAACAATGTATTTCGGCCTTATCTGGATTCATTCGTGGTGGTATTCATTGATGATATTCTGGTGTACTCGCGTAGCCAGGAAGAGCACGCAGAGCATCTGCGGGTTGTATTGCAGAGACTGAGGGAAGAGAAGCTTTATGCGAAATTCTCCAAGTGTGAGTTTTGGCTCGACTCAGTGGATTTCGTGGGACACGTGGAGTCCAGCGAGGGTATACAGGTTGATCCAAAGAGAATAGAGGCGGTCCAGAGTTGGCCTAGACCGTCCTCGGTCACAGAGATCCGTAGCTTTCTTGGGTTGGAAGGCTACTATCGCCTGTTTGTTCAGGGATTCTCATCCATCGCATCGCCCTTGACCAAATTAACTCAAAAGGGTGTTCCATTTGTGTGGTCGGACAAGTGCGAGGAGAGCTTTCAAAAGCTCAAGATAGCCTTGACCACAGCTCCAGTAGTGGTGCTACCGTCAGCCTCGGGTTCGTATACCGTATATTGTGATGCCTCAAGAATTGGGATCGGTTGTGTATTAATTCAGGAGGGTAGAGTTATTGCTTATGCTTCTCGTCAGTTGAAGCCTCATGAGAAAAACTATCCCGTGCATGATTTGGAGCTTGCAGCCATAGTTCATGCTTTAAAGATTTGGAGGCATTACTTGTATGGCGTATCTTGTGAGGTATTTACTGATCACCGTAGCCTTCAACATCTGTTCAAGCAAAAGGATCTAAATTTGAGGCAGCGGAGATGGCTGGAATTGCTCAAGGATTACGATATTACTATACTATACCCTCCGGGAAAGGCCAACGTAGTGGCCGATGCTTTGAGCCGAAAGGCAGTGAGTTTGGGGAGCTTGGCATACATTCCTGTTGGAGAGAGACCTCTCGCAGTCGATGTCCAGACCTTCGCCAATAGCTTTGTGAGATTAGACATCTCGGAATCCAATCGGGTGTTGGCTTGCGTGGTTTCTCGAACTTCGTTATATGATCGCATCAGGGAGCGTCAATATGACGATCCCCATTTGCTTGTCCTTAAGGAAAGAGTCCAGCATAATGATGATAAAGATGTGACCATCGGCGACGATGGAGTGTTAAGGATGCAGGGCCGGAATTGTGTACCTAATGTGGATAGCCTCCGAGAGTTGATTCTGGAGGAGGCCCATAGCTCACGGTATTCCAGTCATCCGGGTGCTGCAAAGATGTACCAGGATTTGAAGCAACATTATTGGTGGAGAAGGATGAAGAAGGATATAGTGGGATTCGTAGCTCGGTGTCTCAACTGTCAGCAAGTAAAATATGAACATCAGAGGCCGGGTGGTTTGCTTCAGCAGATAGCTATTCCCGAGTGGAAATGGGAGCGGATCACTATGGACTTTGTCGTTGGACTCCCACGGACTTTGAAGAAGTTCGATGCTATTTGGGTGATTGTGGATCGGCTGACCAAGTCCGCGCACTTCATTCCTGTGTGTACTACCTATTCTTCAGAACGGTTGGCAAGGATTTATATCCGAGAGATTGTCCGGCTGCATGGTGTTCCAGTTTCTATCATTTCAGATAGAGGTACGTAGTTCACTTTGCAGTTTTGGAAAGCCGTGCAGAGGGAGTTGGGTACTCAAGTGGAATTTAGCACCGCATTTCATCCTCAGACGGATGGGCAGTCAGAACGTACCATTCAGATACTGGAGGACATGTTGCGTGCATGTGTTGTTGATTTCGGAGGTTCATGGGATGAATTTCTACCGCTTGCAGAGTTCGCTTATAACAACAGCTATCAGACAAGTATTCAGATGGCCCCGTATGAGGCTTTGTATGGGAGACGCTGTAGATCTCCGGTTGGTTGGTTCGAGCCCGGTGAAGCTAAACTATTTGGGACTGACTTGGTTCGGGATGCTCTAGAAAAGGTAAAGGTAATCCAGGAGAGGCTCCGTACATCACAGTCAAGGCAAAAGATTTATGCCGATAGGAAGGTTCGAGATGTGTCCTACATGGTTGGCGAGAAGGTCTTGCTAAAAGTTTCGCCCATGAAAGGTGTTATGAGATTCGGGAAGAAAAGGAAACTGAGTCCTCGGTTCATTGGGCCGTTTGAGGTGCTTCGGAGAGTCAGGGAGGTGACTTATGAGCTTGCCTTGCCACCCAGTCTGTCGAGTGTACACCCAGTATTTCATGTTTCTATGCTCCGGAAGTATATTGGAGACCCGTCTCATATTTTGGACTTCAGCACGATTCATTTGGATGATGATTTGACCTATGAGGTGGAACCAGTGGCGATTTTGGATCTTCAAGTTCGGAAGTTGAGGTCCAAGGAGATAGCTTTAGTGAAAGTTCAGTGGAGAGGTCGGTCCGTGGAGGAGGCTACCTGGGAAACCGAGCAAGAGATGCGGAGCAGATATCCTCACCTATTTGAAACTCCAGGTATGTTTCTTGACTCGTTCGAGGACGAATATTTGTTTAAGAGGGGAGAATGAGACGACCCGGCCAATCGTCTCGTGGGTTACCACTCCGTCTTCCCCATTTTCTGTCTCATTATATTTTGTTATCTGTGTTTTACGTAACCACGTTGAGTAGTTGAGTTCGGAGGGAAATTGGTAAGAAATGAGACACTTAGTCTCTTTCAAGAAGGGTTAAATTGGAAAAGTCAACCGGATGTTGACCTGTGAGTTAGGGGGCTCGGATCTGATTTCAGACGACTCGATTAGTTTCGGGAGATGATTTATGACTTAGGAGTGCGATCGAAATTGATTTTGAAGGTCCCGTGTAGAATTAGGCTTGAATTGGTGAAGTTAGAATTTTGGCGATTTCCGGTCGACAGGTGAGATTTTGATCCGAGGGTCGGAATGGAATTTCGAGAGTTGCTATAGCTTCGTATGATGATTTCGGACTTAGGCGTATGTTCGGATTTGAAATTGGATGTCCGTAGGACAATTCAACGCATTTTGGCGAATGTTGGAAAATAGAAGATTTTTGGAAAGTTTGACAGAGGAGTTGACTTTTTGATATCGGGTTCGTAATCCAGTTCTGAAAATCTTCATAGGTTTGTTATGTTATTTATGACTTGTGTGCAAAATTTGAGGTCAACCGGACTCGATTTGATAGGTTTCGGCATCGAATGTAGAAGTTGGAATTTGTTAAGTTTCATTAGGCTTGAATTGGGGTATGATTCGTGTATATAGCGTTGTTTGATGTGATTTGAGGCCTCGACTAAGTCCATGTGATGTTTTAAGATTTTTTGATATACTTGGTTGAAGTCTCGAGGGCCTCGAATGGATTTTGGATGGTTGATGGAGTTTAACTTTGGCATTTCAAGAATGTGTCGATGTCGTCTCTTCAAGAATAAGTGGTATAATATTATGCAAATGGGCTTCAAATTCAGTTTTAATTGAAGCATTAGATCTGTATCGAAATTTCGGAGTCATAGCAAAAGGAATCGTCCAATTCGGACATCGTATGAGAAAGTTATGCCTATTTTTGTGTCAAGGAAAAATCTGCAGAAATGTCAGAAATGCGAACCGCAAACACGAAATGCGAACCGCATTTTTGACATAGAACTGAACTTGGGGCGAGGTTTGCGACCAAAAATCCGAACCGCAAACTTGAAATGCGAACCGCATTTTTGACATAGAGATTCGCATATATGGCCTGACAGGGGTGTTTTAACTCGATTTTTGATACTTTATAGATAGAACTCAGTGCCCATTTTGTTCTACAAGACCCATTTTCGTTACCCACGAAGAGGAACACCTCCAAACACCATAGAATCACAACAAATCAACTTCAAAACCATATCCAAAGGAGATTATCTTGTGTGGATTCTTAGAGAAGGGGATTTGACCATTCTAAACACATTTGGAGCTAGAGAGCTCGGATTGAAACAAGTTTTGAAGCAATTCTTGGAGGGTTTCTATCTCAATTTTGAAGGAATTACCTAAGATTATAGCTGTTTTTAGCATTTTACTGGTATTTTGAGTTGGAAAAATGGTGGAAACCCTAAAGCTTAGATTTGACAGTTGGAGGTCGATCCGGTGTCGGAATTTGACAAATTTTATATGGTTAAAATCGTGAGGAGATAAGGAACCCGTTGAGGTGATAATTTCTGAATTTCGAGACGTGGGCCAGGGCTCGGGTTTTCTAATTTTGGGATTTCTTGGTGTTTTTCGATTGTTTCGCTTGGGCTTTGTTCCCATGACATATTGTGATGTAATTGTTCTGAAATTGGACAGATTCGACGCATGTGGAGGCTAATTCAAAGGGCAAGGGCGTCGCGGGCTAAGGATTTAGCCAATTTGAGGTGAGTAATGTTTGTAAATGATGTCCTGAGGGTTTGAAACCCCGGATTTGCACCTCATAGTGCTATGTTGTGGTGAGGTACATGCTCGATGATGAGCATGGGGTTATTTACTTCTGGGGATTGGGACTTTCCATCCCGATTGATGATTTCTACTACATATTTGATTGAAATCTAATTGATGTCATCGTGATTTGGGCTACTTGCCATATTTGGGCTTCGCGCCGGTTATGTGAACCCTTCAGGGGTAGTTGTCATTATTTACTAAATCATATTTGGGCTTCGCGCCGGTTATGTGAACCCTTCAGGGGTAGTTGTCATTGTTTACTAAATCCTATTTGGGCATCTTGTCGGTTATGTGAACCCTTCAGGGGCATTTGTTACTGAATTATTTCATTTCATAAACTCAGTTTTGAACTCAAATGATATTTTCTAATGATTTTTATGGATCGGGTGGCACGCCGTCACGGAATATAAATTGGATCGGGTGGTACGCCGCCACGAGATGTAATGTGCATGGATCGGGTGACACGCCGTCACGAGATATTGCGCTACTGAAACCCCCACAATAAGCGCCAGGTACCCAGGGAACGGGTGGCACGCCGCCACGATAGTCATGACTTGCATTGCATTGCATTGCATTGCATTTTTGGTTGTGTTGGTATTGTTTCCATTTACTTCGTGTTATCTATTTGAGATGTTACATGTTTTTACTGTTCCATCGTGGATTGCTCTAAGTCTTATGTGTTTTCTTACCTTCAGTCATTATTTATATGTATTACTCACTGAGTTGGAAGTACTCACATTACTCCCTGCACCATGTGTACAAATTCAGGCGTTATCGGTTCCATTCCGAGGTATTGACTACTATTGTCAAGAGCGGTGATTCAGAGACTGCGAGGTAGCTGTTGGCGTCCGCAGCCCCGTATCTCCTTTATCTTATTGTTTCCACTTTCTTTAGACAATTGTACCAGGGATATTGTAATAGAAATCTTATTATTAGGATTTCTTAAGTTGCTCATGACTTTGTGACACCCCGATTTCGAGCTGTAGCCGGGATAGTTCACGATATTTTCCGCAAATTACTGTTATTAAACCCTATTTATATTATTTTCATATTGTTTAACTGTTTGAGTAAAGGTTAGTTGGATTGGCTGGCCTTGTCTTCATGAGAGGCGCCATCACGACCGGGTTGGGATTTTGGGTCGTGAGAAGGAGACTACTTCAATGGTGATAAAGTCTACCCAGGTTATACTTGATTCGAACGCCTCTTCTAGTAAGGCTGTAATAGATGCACCTATGCAAAGACCTTTTGAGATAACAGGTTTTCAACTTAAGTCTAAAACCGACTTAGAAAAATTAGTTAGTGATAAGCTAGCTAGTTTAGATTTAAAGCCTTTAGAGATGGCTTCCGAGTTTTCTGAGAATATCTTAGATCCCTCCAAAGACCATAAAGAAGTTATGTGGTCCGAGCTTAATAAGCTTAGAAAAATAGGAAATAGATTTAGTGGTGGTAAGTATGCTGCCAAACCTCTTTTGAATACCTATTATTACCCTAGACCCACTCCACAGGATGTATTGTTGGAAGAAAGAGACTGGAATCAAACAAACACCAGTTATAGTGGTGATGCAATTTATGAATGGAATTTAGATGGACTAACTGATAGGCAGATTAGCATATTAGTTCATAGGATGATGATGTATTCCACTATTTGTAAAGCTACTAGCGAGAGGAAAACTTATGTGATTATATGTAGGATGATTATAGCTGGATTTACAGGACGGCTAAGAGGTTAGTAGGATAACTGCCTAACAATAGCTGATAAAATAGCTATTATGGAGGCTACAACTGTAGAACCTGGATTTGATAATACAGGAAGACCTTTATTGCCAAATAGGTCAGATGTTGTGTATACTTTAGTTTTAAATATTATAGAACATTTTAGTGGTAGATTTACCAATATGTACGAAACTATTCGTACTATGCTGAATAGCCTTAAGTGTAAACACTTAGGTGAATTTAGGTGGTATAAAGACACCTTTCTCAGCAGGGTAATGGATTTACAAGAAAGTAATGCCGACCATTGGAAGGCAAAGTTTATAGATGGTTTGCCTTACTTATTTGCAGAAAGAGTTCGTAAGACTCTGAGAGGTAATACCACTCAAATTCTCTATAATACTTATACCTACGGCAAACTAATTGGAGTTTGCACTCAGGAAGGTCTTAATCTTTTCAACGAGCTGAAATTAAAACAGCAAATTCAGAAGCAAAGGCTTAAGACTCAGTTGGGAGATTTCTGCCAACAATTCGGCATGGGAGAAATATCTTCCCACAGGAAGAAACGTAGAGATCTTACAGAAAATACTTACCATAGAAAGGGTAAAAAATATCGCTACAGATCAAAGGATCAGCGAGAAACGCGAAAGAAATTTCGCAAAGAAAATCGATATGTTAAAAACAGATCGAAGAGAGAGTTAAAAGATATTAAGTGTTATAAATGTGGTAGATTTGGTCACATAGCTCCAAACTGCAAAAAGAATAAGCTGAAAGCTTTAATGCAGGAATTAGACGAAAACACTAGAGACCATATTCTTAAGGTCATAGATGAAACCTCAGGAGAAGAATTCGATAGCAGTTGTTCCGATAACCACGACTCTGAGGATTCTTTAAAGTTGCTTGATAGTGATAATACTGAATCTAATAATTGTGATAAATGTGATTAAAATAATTGTTCTTGTGATACTATGGATTTTTATAAATTGCAATCACAATTTCAAGATTTCGATATTAAACCTATTACTTCTGATAATATTTTAGAATTATTAAAAGAAGTCAATGATAATAATCTTAGAACAAAGATTATTAATATGGCTTCTATTGCTTCTACTTCAAATTCGGCAGATAAGCCAGTTCAAAAGAAACGTGATATATTGGATACAGCTCCATATTCTTTTGCAGAAGTTCAAAGAAGGCTTTTGTTAAAAAACGAGTCAAAGATTTCTAGTCACGACTCTTCAATGAATGATTTAAAAATTGAAGTTGAAAAATTGAAGAACGAGATTAAATCTCTAAAACAAAATCAAATGATTTTAGATCATAGAGTTTCTCAAATTGAAAATTCTTCTTCAAATGATTTACTTGTTGATAACAAGAAAAAGGGCATTTTACAACCTACTATGATTTTGAAGAAATTTCTGAATTTTCTAAGCAGATTATTTTAAATCCTGAACATGATATGTTTCTTGGGATGATGCAATTAGTTACTGCTCATAAATGCTATGTGAAATGTACTATTTTGATTGATAATGATTTTTCTGTAACAGAAACTGCATTAATAGATAGCGGTGCAGATATTTCTTGTATTCAAGAAGGGTTAATTCCAACCCGATATTTTCATAAGACTTCGCATAATGTTAAGTCAGCCTCAGGAAATAAAATGAAAATAGAATACAAATTATCTAACGCTTATGTTTGTCAGCAGAAGGTTTGTATTCCACATTTCTTCATACTGGTAAAAGACCAGTTGTATCCTCCTATTATATTAGGAACGCCCTTTATAAGGGCTATTTACCCATTTACCAGGGTAGATGAAAAGGGATTCGACGCTGTTTTAATAATAATAATAATAATAATAATAATAATAATAATAATAATAATAATAATAATAATAATAATAATAATAATAATAAGAATATACTAAGATTGGTTACACTGAACAAGACAAATAATGCATCACGGAAGAAAAGAAGGAATGTTATGACACGGAATAAGGCAACAAACACAAGTGAAGTGATAGAAAAGTATCAGCAAGAGTTACTATCGAGGTACCACCTCGTAGTCTCAAATCACAAATCATTTCACAATCTTTCCTTATATCACCGCGAAAGCCTTACATTTAGTTTTGAAAATGATTTTTCCGAAATAGCTTCCCACGTTTTAGCCCACCTTATCACGCCGCGTGGCTTCAAGTACTTCCCCTACTAGCAACACGCGTATCAAGCCCACCTTATCTCACGGCATGCGTTTCAACCCCAAATCATTATACCACCGCCTGCGTATCAAAATTACAACATATCACAAACCGCACCTGAAGTGCCCAATATCACAACTTGCTAAGAAATCAACAATAACGGTATTTTCATAATAAATAGCCCATGACTCAACCATAATGTGCACAAGAATCTCAACAATAACAACCGGAAATGAGTAACTCAACAAGAATAGTATGTCACACTTTATAAACCTTGCCTCAATATGAATCATGGTCTTTATGACTCAATACCAATCTCAACAACAAGATATTCCAAGAATGACAACTTCAAATAAAGAATTCACGGTTAAATAAAGAAAAAGGAATAGAGGAAACAACAACTTCAACTAAACATGTAGAGCAATTAGCAAGTAAGAGATAAGACAAGTAGAGCATGTGAAGATAAACTAATGATGATGAATATAACATGTTAAGGTAACTCAATTAAGGCATGAAAGAAATCTACATAGTTAAAATCGGGCAATTTTCACATTTAGCCCGCGTACACACTCGTCACCTTGTGTACACGGCTTTCACGTATCACAATTAGCATAAACCAACACCAATCCTAAGGTAAAATTCCCCCCACACAATGTTAGGCAAGACACTTACCTCAAAACACGCTAACTCAATCCACTAGTAAGCCTTTCTCTCGATTATCCAACTCTGAACGGCTCGAATCTAGCCAAAACAACTTCATACCATAAATATAGAGCATAGGAAACTATTTCGACCGAACAAATTACGATCTTTACAAAGAAATAAAAAGTCAATTCAAAAAGTCAACCCGAGCCCGCGTCTCGGATCCCAACAAAAATTATAAAATTTGAATGCTCATTCGATAACGAGTCCAACCATACAAAAATTACTCAAATCCGACCTCAAATCGTCTTCAAAACCCAAAATTTAGCCTAAGGAGTTTCACAAATGTTTTCCCAAATTTCCAGCTTATAACACTAATTAAATGATGAAAACAACAATAGATTCGTGTAATATAGCCAAAACTAGTTAGAATTTCTTACCCCAATGATTTCCGTGAAAAACTCTCGAAAAATCACCACAAACCGAGCTCTCTAGGTCCAAAAATGAAAATGATATCGAACCCTCAAACTTAGGCCTTTTCTGCCCAGTGAATTCGCATATGCAAACCCACAATCACATCTACGGCTCCGCACCTGCGAAAATTCCATTGCAGGTGTGATTCTCACTTAGCCTAGCAACCTCCGTATCTGCGAACCAAAACGAGCATCTGGGCTCTCGCTCCTGCGGAAGGGCTCCGCTTCTACGCCCCCAGGCTTGGCTAGCCTTTCCGCTTCTGCACTTCCTCAATCGCTCCTGCAAGTCCGCTTCTGCTGAAATCTAACAACATTTGCTGTCTCAGCTGGGCATGCCACAATTTGTTTCTACGATCAACCCCTCATATTTGCGTGTCTCGCACCTGCGACCAAACCCTCCGCAGGTACGATGACATCAGAAGGCTGGAACTTCAGCAATGAGACTAAGTCCAAACTTGTTTCGGATTCGATCCCAATCACATCCCCGGCACCCGAGAACCCGTCTAGATATACTAACAAGTTCCAAAATACATAACGGACCTACTCGAGGCCAAGAATCACATCAAATAACATCGATTTTATGAATCGCAACCCAATTCAAGCCTATGAAAATATGAACTTCCGAATTCTAAAACTAATGCCAATTCATACCAAAACAACTCCGATTGACCTCAAATTTTGCACACAAATCATAAATGACTAGACGGACATATGCTAACTTCTGGAATTAAAATTCGACCACCCAATATCAATAAAGTCAACTCTCGGTTAAACTTTTCAACCTTCCAAAC
This sequence comes from Nicotiana obtusifolia, assembly GCA_002018475.1. Lineage (NCBI taxonomy): Eukaryota > Viridiplantae > Streptophyta > Magnoliopsida > Solanales > Solanaceae > Nicotiana > Nicotiana obtusifolia. The sequence goes on along the minus strand of MCJB01014325.1, from coordinate 285,556 downwards.
CTTCAACTTTTTAACTTTCGCCAATTCAAGCCGAAACAACCTACGAACCTCCAAATCAACATCCGTACATGCTTCTAACTCTAAAATCGCCTTACGGAGCTATTGGAACCGTCAAAATTTCATTCCGGAGTCGTCTACACAAAAGTCAAACTACGGTCAACTCTTTCAACTTAAAGCTCCAACTTAGGGACTATATGCCATTTCACTCCAAAACTCACCCAAAACCAAAATCAAACACCCCCGGCAAGTCACGTTACCACAATTCAACATAAGAGAGGCAATAAATAGGGGATCGGGATCAAAATACTCAAAACGACTGACCGGTCATTACAATTTTGTGTGGCTGTAAACTTTTATAATTTGTGGTACGAAACTTGATTTAGCATTTTTGTGGTTATAAATATTTCTTATTAAGAAAAATATTGAAAGGTATAAATGTTTTTGAAACAGACAAATAAGAAAATAGTACCAATCTTTTTGAAACGGAGGGAGTAATATATATATATATATATATATATATATATATATATTTTTTTTTTTTATCTCCACTGGATCTGAACATCATACCTAAGTTTTTCGTATCTTTCTGCACTTTTTTCATTATAGAATGTACTTACAGGATTTATAAAATAAAAAGGAAAATAAAAAAGCTTGCAACTAATAGGACGGCAGATATCTGCTCCACGCCCCTACCTAACAAACTAGCCCGAGTGGTCAACAGCTAAGAGCCTGGAGGGCGCGTTCAAAGACGATGACGTGGCAGGGGATACGAAGAACGCCTTTATGCTCATAACCATATTCTTGTGCAGATTTATTAAGGAGATTGACGAAAATCGGGTGGTTAAGGAGCTCAGCACTGACAATAAACTTCTTCATTTCTTTGCCTATCTACACAGGAACGTATCCCTCAGGGACTTCGCCGGATCTGAGCTTTCCGTTTCTGAACGATTGAAAACGTCGGCGACGAGTCGATGACGTGGACTCGGCACGAAGTAGGAAATACTCTGAAGAGTCTGCTACACGTGAAAATCTACGAATGAGCTTCTTCATTGCAAAAGAAGATCAGTAGAATTAAGGAAGTGCAGAGAATTTAGAAGAAGAAAGAAAGAGCAAAGGGAGTGAGAATATGGGAGAAACAGAGAGCTTGTATTAAATATATAAAGAAATGACGAATGTAAAGAAAAAGAGAGAGGAGGGAGGTACAGGCCCGAGTACGGTACAGTTACTGTTTGTCTGTCTCTCTTTATTGATTTTGGCTTAATGCTAATTTCTAGTCACACTTCACCTGAAAAATACTGTCTTATTTGGCACTATTGTTATATTAAGGAGTCACATAACTCGTTTTTGTTATTTTATTCGTTCTAATTTGTGTAACATTATTTAAAAAGATACAAAATTTAGAATAAAACAAAAATAGTACTTCACAAATACATAAAATACTACCGATAATAGCCATTCTCATAAAATACAACTAATATTAGCCGTAAATTCTCATAAAGTTCCTTGTCTGCTTCGTGCTTCCACCTTTAGACAATTCTGTGTATGTCTTTCAGCTTGCTGTTGGTGCCGCAAATTTACAAAATAAAGGAAAATAAATATTTAAAGAGCAAATCTTTAGTAAAGACGTACATGACAACTCATGATAACTTACGGTAGCATACCTGCTAAGTCGGGCTTCAATGTCAATATCAAGTCTTTAGAGTGCTTTGAAAGAGTCGAGATCAAGCTAGAAGATTGGTGGCTATTTTTGTAATAATTATATTTGTAGTTCCCTCGTTAGCTTAAAAGTATTTGGGTCATTGTAAACCCAAAGACCAGTACTAGTATAAAGAGCCTCTTATTCCTATTTTTAGAGTTTGATTGTTTAGAGATGATTGAGAGATTAGTCTCTTTGAATTATGGTTAGAGATTAATCTCTTCTATCTCTTTAATTGAACCTCCCCTTGAATTCATCCTTGTATGAGTTCCTAGTGTAAGTTCTATTTCTTCTTTCTTGGATAATTTTTATAATTAAATGTCCATTTTGATTATTAAAATTATCCTTTCTTTCTCCTATTTTCTTGTTTTTTTCTCCTTTTATCCCATCTTGTTCCTACTTGTCGTGCTACAATTTCTTGTTCTTGGTAGTTGATTGTTATCAACTCCAAACCTTCTGATGTTGCAGTTAGTACTATCACCAAAAATTGAAAATTTATTCCAAATTATTTCTTTTAGAAGTAAATCTTTAATAACGAGGTTCTTGATAATCTCTTTTTATTACTTGTAAGAATTCATATTCCCAATGGTTCTTCTAGAAAAGTATTTGCTTAGACGTTTGGCTATTAAGTGCACCATCGTTTTGGAATTTGGAAATAGTTCTACAAAGACTAAGTTTAGCATGAAAATCCAATTTTCCGAAATTGAACTTTTTTTCGAGTGTGTATTATTGGAATATAGGGATATACTTTTTGATATTATTCTGCAGAGATCACTATTTAGTTGCTTGAAAAGTAAAGAAAGATGAGCTAAAACTCCATTGAAAGTCATTGAACCTCGCTTAAGCTTGAATTTGAAAACTTATTTTGAGTGGGTATTGTGGAGTAGATGGGATATATATGCCTATGTATGAGATACATGTGAGATACATATCGTGTAGAGAGCTCGATTTCAACTATGAATTTTGACTCCAAACCAATTCAAATCACTTCCAGTCCTTATTAATTTTGTATATTGCCTCATTTATGTAATTTTAATAAATTTTAACCATATTCGTTAAAAAGAATCTTTCTTTGCCTAGGTTTTTGGAATATTGAATTTATTATTGATAATGAAATTTGATTCCAAACCAGTCCAAATCACTTTTAGTCTTTTTGAAATTTTATATATTGGATCATTTACATATTTTCAACGAATTTCAACCTCGCCCATTGAAACAAAATTCTTTTTCCTAGGTTTTTTGAATATTATATATCATTGATAATTTTTTAACTGTTTTTAGTACATGATTTAATGGCTAATTATTGGTAAGCAGTACTATTTACTACATTTCGGTTATTTACTCTTCATTTTTGTGTACTTCTCTATATGAATGATGATGGGCCAACATAGCAATAAGGGTGATAACTAGGTGAAATTGGTTTAGTATTTTAAAAAGAGAAGTCTAAGCCGAGGGTCTTTCGGAAACAACCTTTTTGCCTTCTTGACGGTAGGGGTAAGGTATGCATGCATGCTACCTTCCCCAGACTCCCCTTGCGAGATTACACTAGGTCTGTTGTTATTGTTATTGTTATTTTAAAAAGAGAAGGCAAATAATAGGAGCCATCGTATATTGGGGATACATCACTATTTATTGTTGGTGTCACGACCCAAAATCCCATCTAGCGCCATGATCCAAAATTCCACCTTGAGGATCGTGATGGCACCTAATTCCTAAGACTAGGTAAGCCTAACAAAGAACAAGATTGGCAGAAAATACCAGATTAAATATTAATAAAAAGCTGAAGGGTGTTATGAATTAACCAACAACAGAAATACAAACGCCACATAAATCCCAAAATCTGTATTACTGACTTATAAGCTCTACAAAAAATAATAAGCATCAAAATATAGAACTGTTTGGAATACACTAAATAGTAATATGAAAACAGTAGAAGGTAACTCCGAGGCCTTCGAGTGAGATAATAGGTAATACCTTGAAGTCTCCTTGGCAACTCGAAATCAGTCGACTAATGTCCAGCACGCTTTTAGGTACTTGGATCTGCATAAAATGTGCAGAAACGTAGTATGAGCACACCGCAACTGTACCCAGTAAGTATCAAGACTAATCTCAGTGGAATAGCTACGAGGTTCAAGTCAAAACACTCACTAGACATAAAACCTATGTAGAATATCAATATAAAGCTAACAACGGAAAGCAAAATCAATAAATGGCAGCAAAGAGTAACATGTGATGACACAACAAATTAACTCAAACACAGTTAAAATGCAAGTGAATCAATTAAGGAAAAGAATGATAGTTCAAATCCTCAAACCGTTACAACACAAGATTTACAACAAGAATCACCTTGAGGTATCACACTTCATAGTCACAAGTCACAATTCACCTTTATTATGCCACATGAGCTTCACATTTAAAAACAATTCCGAATAGCTTCACGCGCATAAGACATTTATCTTGCCGCGTGTGCTTTACAATGAAGTATTTTTCTTTACTAGCAATATGCGCATAAACCCCCTTATCTCGCCGCATGCGCATCATGTGCACACCACCTTTATTCCGCCACATGCGCATCTCATCACAACACAACCATAACAATCACCGGCACCTCACGTACACATGTGCCACAACATTACTACAATAACAATACACTTGCAATAACAAGATGTAGCCCACGGCTCACCAACAATGTGTACAAGAATCATAACAATAATATAAGGGTGTGGGGAGTGAATAACAAAATAATAGTGTTTTATATTACAAACAACTCCAAATCAAGGCATATTAATATCCTATGGTCTAATCGGGTCATAACCAACACATACGCCCGTGGACACACTCGTCATCTTATGTACACGTCATTTTCACATAGCTCAAATATTGCAAATTAGACCAAATCCTAGGAGAAATTTTTCTCACACAAAGCTAGGTAAAGTATTTACCTCAATCAAACAAAATGAATTCTCTAATAAACCCGTCCCGCGTGAATCAACCTCGAAACGGCTCGAATCTAGCCAAAATACCTTAATACCATAAATAAAAGCCATATGAAATGATTCCGAAAGATAAAGCTTCAATCTTTAGCTAAAATCAAAAAGTCAACGAAAAAGGTCAACCCTAGGTACGCACTCCGAAACTCGACCAAACTCACAAATTCCGAACACCCATTCAGATACGAGTCCAACCTTACTAATTTCGTCTAATTCCAACCTCAAATGGGCCATTAAATTATCAATTTATGTTTTAGAAAATTCTTTACTAAATGCAATTTCTTCAATTTGATTCATTAAACAATCGTTAAATTCAATGTTGGAATCATAAAATATAAAAAAAAATACGAGTAAAAAATGCTTACCCCAATTCAAATCGTGAAAATCCCTCCAAAATTGCCTATATCCGAGCTCTATAATTCAAAATGTGATAAAATAACAAAACCCTCGAAATAGAGTACTTAAATGGTCTGCCCTGGTATACATATCGTGATCCCGAAAAACAAACTCACCCAACTGCTGAACATTTCTTCGCGAACGCGACATACCATTCAGAAATGCGATGCCTAACTCAGCTACACCTATGCGAACGCACCCCTGCTCCCCCGAATGCGAAGGCTTAGAGCATGATTGACCCCTTCGGGCTCCCCTTCTACGCGTATGCGGAGCACTGCTCGCAATCGTGAATCACTGCCTCCCCAAAGCTCCACGAACGTGGTCCTTTCTTCGCGACCGCGAACAACAAATGTGCATGACTCCAAAATGCCCTCCGCGAAAGCAACTCCTTAGTCGCGATCACAATGATGGAAACCAGAACTGAGAATCAGCAGTCCAAAACAAGGTGGATGTCCGAAACTCATCTGAAACACACCCCAGGCCCCCGGGACCCCGTCCAATCATACCAACCACTTCCAAAACATAACACAGACCTACTTGAGGCCTCAAATCACATCAAACCGCATCAAAACTATGAATCACACCTCAATTAAGCCTCATAAGCTAATGCATTTTCAACTTCCAAAACTCATGCCTAACAATATCAAATCAACTCGGAATGACCTCAAATTTTACATACAGGCCCCAAATGACCCAACAGACCTATACCACCTCCCAGAACCACAATTAGAACCCGATATCAACAAAGTCAACCCTCGGTTAAACTTATCATCCTTCCAAACCTTTAACTTTCCAACTTTCGCCACTTTCAAGCCAAAAAAATCTAAGAACCTCCAAATCCAAATCCAGACATACGCCTAAGTCCAAAATCACTATTAGAAGCTATCAGAACCATCAAAATACCATTTCGAAGTCGTCTTTCCAATAATCAAAATCCGATCAACCCTTACAATGGAAGCCTTCAACCAAGGGACTAAGTGTCCCAAATCAATCCAAAACTCTCCCGAAATCGAACCAACCAACCCCATAGGTAATGTAACTACAAATACACATATGCAAAGCATCATAAAGGGAATCAAGGCTAAAATACTCAAAATGACCAATCGGTTTGTTACATTCTCCCCCTCTTAAACAAACGTTCGTCCTCGAACGAGTATAGAGACATACCTGAAGTGCCAAAAAGGTAAGAATATCGGCTTTCCATATCATGCTCGGTCTCCCAAGTCGCCTTCTTGACTGATTGACCTCTCCACTGAACCTTCACCGATACAATGTTCTTCGACCTCGACTTTTGGAACTGTCTGTCCAAAATAGCCACCGGCTCCTCAACATAGGTCAAATCCTTGTCCAATTGCACTGTGCTGAAATTTAACAAATGTGACGGATCACCATAATACTTCCGGAGTATGGAAACATGGAATACCGGGTGAACTCCCGATAAGCTGGGTGGGAAAGCAAGTCTATAAGCCACCTCACCAACTCTTTCAAGGATCTCAAAAGGGCCAATATACCGAGGGCGCAACTTGCCTTTTTTCACGAACTTCATCACACCCTTCATGGGTGAAAATCTGAGTAGAACCCTCTCACCCACCATGAATGCCACATCACGAGCCGTCCGATCAACATAAATTTTCTGCCTAGACTACGTTGTATGAAGCCACTCCTGAATCAACTTCACCTTCTCCAAAGCATCATGGACCAAATCAGTGCCCAACAACCTAACCTCCCTAGGCTCAAACCAACCAACTGGAGAACGACATCATTTCCCATATAAGGCCTCATAAGGAGTCATCTGGATACTCGATCGATAGCTGTTACTGTAGGTGAACTCTGCTAGCGGGAGAAACGGATCCCATTAACCTCCAAAATCAATAATACAGGCACGTAACATGTCCTTTAAGATCTGCATGTCCTCCACCTCTAGGACTATTTGGAATACAATAAACATTAATATGGAAACAGTAGAAGGTGACTTTGAGGCCTACGAATGGGACAATAGGTATACCTTGAAGTCTCCGCAACAACTCGAAATCAGTCAACTAATGTCCGGCACGCTATGAGGTACCCGGATTTGCACAAAAAAGCTTAGTATGAGTACACCACAACGGTACCCAGTAAGTATCAACTAACCTCGGTGGAGTAGTGACGAGATTAAAGTCAAGACACTCACTAGACAAAATATATTTGCAGAATATCATTATAAAGCTAACAACGAAAAGAAAAATCAATAAATGGCAACAAAGAGTAACACGTAATGACACAGCAAATTAACCCAAACACAGTTAAAATGCAAGTTAATCAACTAAGGAAAATAATGACAATTCAAATCCTCAAGTCGTTCCAACATAAGATTTAAAACAAGAATCACTCCGACGTACCACACCTTATAATCACCAATCATAAGTCACAAGTCACCCTTGTGACACCGCGTGAGCTTCACATTTTTAAAATATTTTTCCAAAATAGTTTCACACACATAAGCCCCCCTTATCTCACCGCGTGTGCTTCATAAGAAATATTTTTCCTTATTAGCAACACGTGCATAAACCCCCTTATCTCGCCGCATGCGCATCAATGTACACACAACCCCTATTCCGCCACATGCGTGTCTCATCGCAATGCAACAATAACAATCACTCGCACCTCACGTACACATGTGCCTCAACATCACCACAATAACAATAACAATGCCACAACAAGATATAGCCCACGGCTCTCCAACAATGCGTACATGAATCATAACAATAATATAAGGGTGTGTGGGGTGAACAACAAAATAAAACATGTTTCATATCATAAATAACTCCAAATGAAGGAATATTAAAAGCCCAAGGTCTAATCTCTTCATTACCACCACATACGCCTGTGTACACACTCGTCACCATGTGTACACGTCGTTTCACATACCACAAATATTGCAAATTAGACCAATTAGGTAAGATACTTACCTCAATCAAGCTAAATCAATCCTCTAATAATCCCTTCCCACGTGCATCAACCTCTGGACGGCTCGAATCTAGCAAAAATAACTTAATAACATAAATAAAAGCCATAGGAAACAATTCTACAAGATAATCATTCGATCTTTAAGTAAAATCAAAAAGTCAACCCAAAACGTCAACCTCGGGTTGGGACCCCGGAACCCGATCAAACTCACAAATTCCAAACGCCCATTTCGATATGAGCATAACAATTTCATCTAATTCCAATCTCAAATCATCTTTCAGATAATCAATTTATGTTTTAGAAAAGGTTTTACTAAAATTCTAAATTTCTTCAATTTGATTCATGAAACAATCGCTAGATTCAAAGTTGAAATCATGAAACATAAATTCATCCGAGTCAAAAATACTTACCCCAATCCAAATCATGAAAATCTCCTCCAAAGTCGCCCAAATCCAAGCTCTATAACTCAAAATGTGATAAAATAACAAGAACCCTCGAAATAGAGTACTTAAATGGTATGCCCAGGTATACACATCACGATCGCAAAACAACCTTTGCAATTGCATAGAAAAAATTCACCTAGATTCTAAACCCTTTTTCACGGACGCGACATCCCAATTGCGAATGCGATGCCCAACTCAGCTACACCTATGCGAACGCATCCTTACACTAACGAATGCGAAGAGTTAGAGCCTAACATACCCCTCCGGGCTCCCCTGCTCGCGTTGACAAATCACTACCTCCCCAAAGTTCTGCGAATGCAAAGAACAAATGCGTCTGACTCTAAAATTCCCTCCGCAAACGTGACTCCTTAGTCGCGATCGCAATGAAGGAAATCAAAACTGAGAATTAGCAGTCCAAAATTAGGTGAAAATGCTTCGAAACCCATCCGAAACACATTCGAGGTCCCTATGACCTTGTCCAATCATACCAACCAATCTCAAAACATAAAATGGACCTACTTGAGGCCTCAAATCACATTAAACCATATCAAAACTATGAATTGCACCTCAATTTAAGCCTAATGAAATTTCAACTTCCAAAACTCATGACGAACGATATTTAATAAACTCGAAAAAATCTTAAATTTTGCATGCAAGTCCCAAATGACCCAACGGATCTATAACAACTCCTTCAACTACAATCTAAACCCGATATCAACAAAGGCAAGCCTCTGTCAAACCTATCTACCGTCTAAACCTTCAACTTTTCAACTTTTGTCAATTCAAGCCAGAACAACATAGGAACCTCCAAATACAAATTCGGACATACGCCTAAGTCCAATATCACCATATGAAGCTATTGAATCCATTAAAACACTATTTTGAAGTCGTCTATCCAAAAGTCAAACTCTAGTCAACTGTCACAACTTAAGCCTTCAACCAAGGGATTAAATGTCCCAAATCAATTCAAAACTCTCCTGAAACCAACCAACCAACCACTAAGTCACGTAACCTCAAACACACAAATGCAAAGCATCAAATAGGGGAATCAGGGCTAAAATATTCAAAATAACCGGCTGGATCATTACACTTAGTCATGATGGCACCTAACCCTAGCATGCTAGGCAATCCAAACAATTAATAATACAACTTAAATGAAAGATCATCAATAACAATAAATAAGAAGATGAATATCCATACAAATACCCCAAGGATTGGTAGTACAAGTCATGAACTACTAAGATTTAGATTTACAAAGCTAGTTCAAAGAATAAATACAACATATGTTTGAATATACATAAACAGAAGTACAAATCCTAAACTATCAAGAACAAGTGGTAGCTTATATCTAGAACGCAAGTACATCTTCAATGCTAGCCCTCGTCATCTACAGTAGCTCAGCTCCAAGATTTACACGCAAGGTGCAGAAGTGTATAGTCGATCCCATATATTCAGTAAGTATCCTGACTAATCTTGGTGAAGTAGTGAGGAGATTTTTAAGTAAAGAAAACTCACTTTGAATAACTTGTGCAACTCAATAACATGTACAATATAGAGAAGTATCTAGAGAGGATAGTCATAGAGTAATGGATACCAATAATAAAGGTGCACAACTAGTGTAGGGGTAATAAACAAGCTTTGTCAATTAAACAGATCAAGCAAATACAAGTTGTACCAACTCCGCACACAAACAGAAATGTTCCAAGTAGTGTGTGTACTCAAATACTCATACATGAATGTAAAGTCTGTACATAAAAATGATCCAATTCCGTATCAATTTTCAAATACCATGTTTATGAGTCTAACGTTCAATATATTATGATAACTCTCTTTTTACATCAGTCCGGCACTCTCCAAGTGTCCACCAAGTCACCAACATGTCTCATAGATATGTAAAATGCATCAACCAGCATATGTGGATGATATGTGTGAATAATGCATGTAAATGCATTAATATGCACAAAGGATCGCTCGAATGGCCAAGCTTCCACCTTTATGCTCAATAACTCATCACATAGGATCCTATGTAACAATCAACCAGAAACCCGTCGGTTTCTTCCAACCCGCGTGTACTCCATCTACAGAGAAACATGAGAGGGTGACCCTAGGGGGTGATTCCATATCCACATGCAGCACAAACAACTCATGCTCTATAATCGCAGGGACAACTCACGTGCTACATGAATAACTCACGTGCCAATAATCATAATAACCGCATGAATAACTCACGTGTTGCATGGACAACTCACGTGCCATAATCATAACACCATACAGACAACTCATAATGGCCAACTCCCCTGCAGTAATCATAACAACTGCATGGACAACATACATGATGCATAGACAATTCACCCGCCATAATCATTATCACATTACAGTCACCGCACGATAAAGTCCTGGTGCCTAATCAATAACAATATTCCAAAATCTGCACGGCAGAAACCTCTTGTCATAACCTCAGTCCATATCCGAGAATCTTAGGTTGTAATGTATGCATATGAATATGATGTAAGCATATTAAATGCACATCGACAGAGAAATAACCATGCATGGATATATACATATATATAAGGTATTATCAATAGGTAGGATGTATGCATATATATGTATATATGCCCATGGACCCAACACATAATACGTCACTCAAATAATCATCATTCTCAAATAAGCATCAAAAGCTATTTCATAGACTTTCGCGTGGGTAAAGAAACTCAAGTAGTCATACATCACTTTAAGATATAACACAAGAATAACAAGTACATGTGTATTCATAACACACGTGTGACTACGTCTAAATCTTGTATAGATACCATCTCAAGAATAGTTCATCATGCTCCAAATAAGGTGCCATTAGCCTTAATATTAACCCTACATCACATAGTCAATCAATTGAGTAAAACATAGAAGCAAGCAGAACATAAATCAAACAACTAAAATCTATCTCGAGCATGAATATCCATGGAAAATTTATATACGCTCGTCGTCTCATATATACATTACCTCAGCATGTTGCAAACAATACCAATTATTAGAAAAAGATCTCCTCAATCAAATCTAGGGAAGACACTTACCTCATCCGGGCTACTCCAAAGCTCCAAAGTTGCATTTCCTTGAGAAATCACCTCTAATCGACTCAAATCTAGCCAAACATCAACCAAGGCAGTCAACTAATACCACAGAAAATGATCCCAAACTATAAAGCATCAATCTTTGAAGAATTCCCAAAAGTTCAACAAAAGTCAATCCAAGCTCGCGTGCCCCAAATACGAAATCCATATCAAAATCCAATGACTCATAACTTTCCGAGTCCAAATATGTGATTAAACTCAAAAGCCGAATTCAAATCGATACTCAAATTTCCAAAATACACTCTCTTAAAGTGTATGCAAAATCCCAAATTTCATCTCAAAATTCCATATTTTGGGTGTTAATAATTCATATAGATTCTTGAAATAATACAAAAAATGATTAGAAATCACTTACCCTAAAGTCTTGTATGAAAATCTACAAGCAAAATCGCGTCTCTCCAAGTCAAGGGCTTAAAATATAAAAGAATAGGTAAAAATCCCGAAACATAACACTTATATGTCTACCCAAAACTACCCTTCACGATCGTGATCCACTACTTCGGGATTGCAAAGCACAATTCTGCACCCGTCTGGAAAGACTTCATCGCGAATACGAGAACACCACCGCGAACGCGATGACCAAAGGACCAGCCTTCTACGCGAATGCGAGCTGTCCATCGCGAACGCATAGACAAAGCTTTAGCCTTCCTCAACTGCTCCATGAAAGCGACCTCCGTCGAAATAACTCTATGCGAACGCGACCCACTGATCGCGAATGTGGAGCATATCAGGACACCATGATCCCGTTCAATCATACTGATAAGTCCAAGTACATCATCTACTTATCTAGAAGTTCGTACCACCACCAATAACATTTAAAATCAAGAATCAAAGATTTATTCATTCTCTTTAATTTTAAACATTCAAACTTCACTATACGCGTCCGAATAACACTTAGGCAGTATGCATCAAAACCATATTTGCACACAAGATCCAATCCACCAAATGAACCTATCCAAGGTCTCAAAACCCTAATTTGAGTCCGATAATACCGAAGTCAACTCCTGGTCAAACATATAAACTCTCCAATTCTTTCAATTGTCAGTTTTTGACAAATAGAGCCAAAACCTTGTAGGAACATCCAAATTCAAATTTGAACATATACCCAAGTTCAAAATCACCATATGAACTCTGTTGGAATCATCAAATCACTAATCCGAGGTCATTTATTTAAAAGTCAAACCTTGGTCAACTCTTCAGACTTAAAGCATCCAAATTGAGAATCACTCTGTCAAATCAATCTTGAGACACTAAAAAATCAAAACCAACCATGCATGCAAATCATAATATGCTATACAAAGCCACTCGAAGTCTCAAATCACATAACAAAATGCTAGAACTCAAAACTATAACGATCTTGATGGTCATTTTGTGTATTTGAGTCCCCTTCCCCTATTTGATGTTTTTTCGTATATGTATTTAGTATTTTGTGACTTGTGGGGTTGATTGGTTTGGCTTCAGGAAGGTTCGAGAGTGATTTGAAACACTTAGTTTCATTTATGGAAGCTTAATTTGTAAGAGTTTATAGAGATTTGACTTTTGCGCAAATGACCTCGGAATGATATTTTGATAGTTCTAATAGGTTTGTTTGGTGATTCTGGACTTAGGCATATGTCCGAATTTGTATTTGGAGGTTGAAAGTTTGGAAGGTTCATAGGTTGACCAAGAGTTGACTTTGGTATTATCGGGTTTAGATTATGGTTCCGGAAATTGGAATACATTTGTTATGTCATTTGGGACTTGTGTGAAAATTTTGAGGTCATTCTGAGTTGGTTAGACATGGTTCGACATAAGTTTTGGAAGTTTGAAGTTAGATTAGTTCATTAGACTTGAAATAAGGTGCGATTTATAGTTTTGAAATTATTTTGTGAGATTTGAGATCTTGAGTAGGTCTACGTTATGTTTTGAGAATGGTTGGTGTGACTTGGTTGGGTTCCGGTGGCCTCGGGTGTGTTTCGCGGTGCTTTAGGACCAATTTCCCCTTGTTTTGGGCTGCTGGTTTCTGGTGCAGAGGGTCTTCTTCATGATCGTGGAGGTATGCGCGATCGTGGAGTGGAAATTTTGGGCATATGAGGTTTTACACTTTGTGTTCAGGAGAGATGCATGGCGTTCGCGGAGGGCTAGGATGTGATGCTTCGCGTTCGCGCTCAGGTGCCACGTTCGCGTGAGTACCTTTTCATTCGTAAAGGGCAGTATTGAGCTGATAATCGCGAGGCATATGACTGGGAAAACCTTTATTATTTTTGGGGCTTTTACCCATTTTATCATATTTTGAGATTGGGAGGTAGGATTGAGGAGATTTTCACCTACCTGGATTGGATAAGTGTTTTTGAGTCGGATTTAATTATTATTCATGATTCTAACTTTGAGTTTGCATTTGATTGGTGAATCTAAGAAAGAAAAATTAGCAAAACTTTTCTAAAGTGATAAATAAAGAATTGAACCCGATTTGGAGTTGATTTTGGATGAAACTTATATGTTTGGACTCGTATTGGAATGGGTGATCGGGATTTGTGAATTTTGTATGGGTTCGGGAGGCGGGCCCCGTTTGACTTTGTGCAATTGATTAAAGATTCAATCTTTATAGCTTGGGTTTGATTCCTATGGCTTTATTTGAAATTATTGAGTTGTTTTTGGATAGATTCGGCACGTTCGGAGGTTGATTTGAGAGGAAAGGATATTTTGGGAGATTAGAGGCTACGGAGTAGAGGTAAGTCTCTTGGTAACCTTGTTAAGAGGGAAACCCCTAGGATTTGACTCATTTTCTATGTGTTTAAAAAATTAGGATATTGTATATATGTGGCGGCAAGCGTATATGCATATACTGAGTTTATATGATGATAGGAGTAGAGGAGTAGAATCTTAGTATTTTAAACTTTGTTTGACTCCGTGCTCAATTAATTCATGATTTATTTGACTTATGTGTCTGCGTTTTCTCTCTTATTCATGATAGAAGTAATGTCTAGGCTTCTGATCAATTGTGAAGGCATGGGAGCTCATTCTCGATATGTTATATTGCTTAAGTGCCATTGTCACATAGAGATTTCATAAGCACATATCCATATAATATTTAAGTCCTTGTGCACCTTTATCTATAATTCTTGAGCATATACATACATTTAAATAATGGATACAAGATTCGAACTGAGAATTTTGGCACCGAAGGGTAAGCGTGTAGCTGAGATACAGTTATGGCACAATGGACTTGATGGGAGGACATTGATTTATGAAAGATGCTATTATACCTCTCTTGTGCTTGGATTTGGATCCATCACTCTGGAGTCAGGGGTAACTCATGTTACTTTGGGCTTGTGAGCGTGGTCGTCCTGGATTTCATACCAGGACGATACATGGATTTTGTATAGGGTTATGTGACACTTGGATTGTGTGTCAGGTGTAAGGCCCCGTAAACGTTTGCCAAGGATTTGAGATTTTATGTCACCAAAGTACGCAAATGTGTTTGATAGATGGTAGGTGCAGATTTTTGGGTATTGAAATGTATCGTGGAGTGGGTGGGAGAATATTGTAGAAGATGGTATTTCTGCAGTCCATTATACGATCGCAGATCTGTTCCGCGTACCGTAGAACCATTGTAGAGTGGATTAGGGGAAGCTAAAATTTGAGGGTCATTTCGTGGTTCAATATGCGGCCGCTTATTCATTTCACGGACTGCACTTTTGTCGCCGAATCAACATAAGAATTTCTAAAGGGAGATTTCGTAGTCCACTTCGCAGCCGCAAAATTGATCCGCGGACGCTGGTTTGTCGCAGATCTAGCCAGACCAACCTATATTTTTGAAGCCCATTCCATGGTCCCTTTCGCAAACTGCATATCCATTCCGCGGTGCATTATGTGACCGCAGACCCAACTCGGAGGGCTACGTTCTGGAATTTTGTACCCGACTTTATTCTAATATAAAGACCTAAGGGGGTTATTTTTAGAGGGTAACCAGACTACTTTAGAGAGAGAGAACACTCTAGAGAGAGAGAGAGGGGAAGAGCTCTAAACTCTCCAAATTCTTGCTCAAATCTTGGGAATTCAAAGAAGAAACCCGCAAGGTCTTCTACGACGAGGTAAGCCTTCGCTCCTAAGGTTCCATGCAAAGCTTGTACTGAATTTATGAGCATGATTTTATTATTTTGGGTCTTATGGGATGGTGATCGAAAGCCGTAAGCCCTCTATTTCAAAATTTGGTGTGTGTGGAGAGTAGAAGGTGTGATTCTTGTGGGTTGGAAACAAATGGATGAGCATGCATGTGCTAAGGAAGGTTGTTGGAGGGTGTGGGGATTTTAGATGGATTTGTGGCTTAAAATTCATTGCGGGGTAGAGAAATTTCTATTATGGAGCATTGTATTCGATTTTTGCATATTAGATGTTTGATGAAATGCCTAAAAGACCTTTATCGTAAGAGTCCTTCTAATAATGGGTCGCTTTGATTGTGTTGCTATAAATTGAGGTGTTTCGAGTAGCGAAACATCATAGGAACTCTAAGGAAAAGCTTAATCAAGGTATGTTGGGTAAACTTCTTCTATAGAATCTGATTCCATGATCCCCGTATAAATTCCAAGCATGGTTGTCCTAGTTCCTATTTCCCTTGTTCTGATTTGCTTCCGATGGTTGAATTCCATATGTTCATGAGATTTCTAGACATGTCTTAATTTCCAATGCAGTTCTTTCTTCCTTGGAAATGTTTAGCAATTTCTTTGATTGGTCATATGACATGAAAATGAAGTAACGACTTTTGTATCACAAATCTACACGATGGAAATGCTTAAAAGGATGAATTACCAAATGCTCATGAATCTCTACATATTCCTTATTTGCTATACCCATGCTATTCTTATTAAAAATGTTTCAAGCATCATTGATGCATCAAATGCTATGGTATAAATTCATGTTTCGATTGCAAATGACTAACTCTCCTTTTGGAAGAAATTCAATGCGTTTAAGGCTCTTTTTACTCATGCTTTTGAAGCCATGATTTCCAAATGTTCTACATATTGGTATTTTATAATGATCCTTGAAAGTAAACGAGTGAAAGTACGAAATATAAAATGCGGCCATCGTGCCAAGGAAATGAAAGGATTTTATGAAGGGATATGAGATGAGCATTTTCTAAATATAATATTGTTATTTTTTGACAGTGTCGTTACATAACCGAGAAGGTATAAGTTGTACAGGCCTAAACCCAAAACTACACGTGCCGGAGTAGGAGTTGATTGAGGTGTGAATTCCCGTTGTATTTGTGGAGATTATTCCCCTTAATTGGGATGGATTTATTGCTAGCATCAGTCCGAGTCCCTATGTCGATCCACATGGCATCGTGGTGAGATGGATTAGCCGATCGAGTGGTGATCGGACGCCATGCCACACACATGGTGCTTCCTCCTTCTTTCCATGTAGATCCACACTTATCATGGTGAGATGGCTTAGCCAGTCGGGCAGTGATTGGACTCCATGCCACGAGCATGGTGGTTTGTCCTTCTTGATATTATATTGGATTCACCTTAACATATCGATCCGCATATACATCGTGGTGAGACGGCTTAGCCGATCGAGCGATGATTGGACTTCATGCCACGAGCATGGTGGTTTGTGTTGGTAGCTAATGATCTCCCAACGAAATTAGAAAGGTATGATTGAAGGTTTTACTCATGCTATTTTTCCTATTATAGATGGCACATTACACTTACATCCATTTACTACTCTTTCATGTTTTCCCTACTTATGTTTCTTGTTCCATTTTATGTGAGGGGTACTTTTCTTTACATACTAGTACTATTCCATATGTACTAACATCCCTTTTGTCGGGGACGCTACATCTTTAATGGATGCAGGTGTTTCCGCAATAGTTGGCACAAGTTCCTGATAGGTGTAGCCTCTTCTCAGCTGATTCGGCGAGCCCTATTCTACTTCGGGGCCTTATGTAATTTGATTTTGCACATTGTGTTTTAAGGTATAGCTGAGGCCTTGTTGCTGGCACTTCCATATTGTACTCTTGTTCACTTAGAGGCTTCATAGACGTACTGTGGGTTGTATTTTAACTCAGGATCACAAACTGATGATGTTGTTGTATTTGTTAGATGTTTCACTTCTAAACTATAAATGTGTAATGTCTTGGTAATCAACAAAATGAAGCTCTTATAAGAATGAAAGTTGGTGTTATACATACTATTCTTTTGATTGGTTTAACTGTTTATATTTATCCTCAAATTATTCATGGACATGGTTGAATAGTAGGTATTAAGTAGGCTTCCTTGACTAGGGTAACTCAGTTGAGTTCTGGTCCCGCTCCCAAGGTCAAGGCGTGACATCGGGTACATGGATCTTGTACTAGTTGAGAATCCATTCTTATATTGACTCGTTTAAAGTATTTATTTCATTGTAAATTATTACTTGTCATCCTTATATTCTAATTAGAAGTCTTGGCTCCATTATATGAGCACACTGTCTTTTATTAATATATCTGAGTAGTGATAGGTTATTTCTGTATTAGAAAAGTATGCTTAATACCTTTTAACTGCTGATATATGTGGTTCCTGATATTCACGATACTATTCACTATTTCAATTTTTATTCTATTATTACATATGTGTGGTATGTATTCGGAAGCATCTAACTTCTCCACTACTTCTTCGAGGTTAGACTTCATACTTACTGGGTATCGACTGTGGTGTGCTCATTCTGCGCTTTTGCACATCTTTTTGTGCAGATCCTAAGTTGGTCCTAGCAGAGCTTCTCGATTGGGCTTTGAGATCTTACAGAGACCTAGGGTGAACTGCACTTCATAGATCTACTTCGCTATTCCCGATTCCCTATTCCCTCTTATATTTCTATCTTATTGTACTTCAGACAGCTTGATATGCATACAGACTTTATCTCATTTTTGTAGTTTGCTCGTGTACTTGTGCGCCTAGTCTTGGTGGCATATTGTATTAGCTATGTTTAGGCCTTGCTTGTGGTTTCATTAGATATATTCACTATTTTGAAATTATTTATATCTCTAATTGCTATATATCTCTGTTAAATAATAAATGGACTTTATTTTTTATCTTCGAGTTGGCTTGCTTAGCAAGTTCGGCTAGGCGCCATCACGACCTTGAGATGGGATTTCCGGTCGTGATAAGTTAGTACCAAGGCTCTAGGTTGTGTAGGTCTCACGACTCATGAGTAGGTCTATTAAAGTCTTTTAGATCGGTACAGAGACATTTTTACTTATCTGCGAGAGGCTACGGAATGTTAGGAAACTACATTTCTTTCATTTTTTATCGTGCGACTTATTGATTCGAAGTTTGAATCCTTGTTTTTATATTCTCTTGTAGATGGTGAGAACACGTTCATCGAGAGCAGTTGGTCAGGCACCAGCCTCTCAGGCTATGGCGGTGCAAGGCCGTAGTCGAGGTAGAGGTAGGGCCCGCGCTGCAATCAGAGCCCCTGCTAGGGCAGTCACTGTGGAGCCACCAATAGCTCCGGTGGATGAGCATATTTTCGATCAAGGTGAGCAACTTAGACCAGCTCAGGTCCCGAAGGGGTTTATCTCTATGAGGCTGCTATGTCTAAGAAGGAGCAGAAGAGGTTTGATCGGTTTAGGAAGATGGGTCCTCTATGTTAATATGGTGATCCTTTAGCAAATGCACAGGATTTCTTACATGGTTGTCAGGAGATTCTGTGAAATCTTTGTTTGGTGGAGTCCAAAGGAGTCACATTCACTACTTTTCAACTTCAGGGGCTAGCCAGGAAGTGGTGGCACTTATATGAGCGTAGCAGGCCAGCAATGTCACTTCACTCTCTTAGAGCAATTCTTACATCTCTTCTTATAGAAGTTTATTCCACTCACACAAAGAGAGGAGATGTAGGGTAACTTCGAGCATTTTCAGCAAGGTCATATGACTGTGACCGAGTATGAGATTACATTCACTGATCTATCCCGTCATGCTTCTTTTCTGATCCCCACTGAGGTTGAGAAGGTTAGGAGGTCCATTGAGGTGCTAAATTTTGGTATTAAGATTGTTATGGCCGAGAGGCAGAGACTGGTGTACTGCATTTCTTGGGGCTATGGACATAGCATGCAAGATTGAGCGCATTTGGGGTTAGAGTAGGGATGCCATGGTAGAGAGGGGCAAGAAGCCCTGATATTTTAGCGATTTCAATGGTACCTCATTTGGCGGTAGGGATCATTCAGAGAGGCTATCCTAGCAAGCTAGCTCCTTCCACTTATTAGCCCACTTGTGGTGCTTTAGTTTAGTCTTCATTCAGTGCATTACCAGCACCGAGCTCCTACTATGTTTCTTCAGCACATGATTCTTCTAGTAGGTACTAACGTTACCAGAGGCAGCCTTAGATTTAGCAGCCATTAATTGCTCGAGGTTGTTTTAAATGTAGAGAGGTAGGGAATATCAAGAAGGATTTCCCCAAACATGGTAGCGCAGCACAACATGGTTCTCAGGCAATGAATCTAGTTCCAAGTGGTATACCACTGACTGCAAAAGCTAGAGGGGGAGCTCAGGCAGTTAGGGGACACCCTAGAGGCGGAGGTGAGTCTGATGGAGGTCAGGCCCACTATTATGCATTTCTAGGTAGACCTGAGGTAGAGGCCTATAATATAGTTATCACAAGTATTGTTTCGGTCTGTCACAGGGATGTATCGTAGTTCATTTGATATTTATGTTCATGTGTATACACCTATTGGTGACTCTATTATGGTGGATCGTGTATATCAGTCTTGTTTTATTACTATTGGGGACTTTAAGACTCACGTGGATCCTCTATTGTGTAGTATGGTGGATTTTGACATGATTCTGGGTATGAATTAGTTATCTCCATATTATGATATTCTGGATTGTCTTTCTAAGACTGTGACGTTGGCTATGCCGAGGTTGCCAAGGTTGGAATGGAAGTTTCTTTGGGTATACCTCTAGTAGGGTGATTTCATTTTGAAGGCTCAATAGATGGTAAAGAAGGGGTGTTTGGCATACTTAGTCTTTGTGAGTGATGTTAGTGTTGATAATCCTACCGTTGAATCGGTTCCAGTAGTGAGGGAGTTTCTTAATGTGTTTCCAGCAGACCTAGCAGGTATGCCATCCCATAGGGATATTAATTTTGGTACTGAATTGGTGCTTGACACTCAACCCATATCTATTCTATCGTACCATATGGATTCGGTAGTGTTGAGGGAATTGAAAGAGTAGTTGAAAGATTTGCTGGATAATAGGTTCATCAGGCCTAGTGTATCACTGTGGGGTGCACCAGTGTTGTTTGTAAAGAAGAAAGATAGTTCCATGAGGATGTGTATTGACTATCGGCCTCGAATTGATGATTTATTTGATTAGCTTCAGGGTGATAGGGTGTTCTCAAAGATTGATTTGAGATCGGGGTATCACTAGCAGGGCTTCGGACATTCCCAAGACATCTTTCAGGACTCGTTATGGGCGCATTATGAGTTTCTAGTGATGTCTTTTGTTTTGACTAATGCCCCAACAACCCTCACACATTTGATGAACTTTATGTTTTAGCCGTATTTGGATTCCTTTGTTATTGTGTTCGTTGATGATATCTTGGTGTACTCTCGTAGTTGTGAGGAGCACGAGTAGCATCTGAGGACTGTGCTCCAGATTTTGAGGGAGAAGAAGCTATATGCTAAGTTCTCCAAGTGTGAGTTCTTGCTGGACTCAGTACCATTCTTGGCCCATGTGGTAGCTAGTGATGAGTCAAGGGGGACCAAAAGAAGATTGAGGCAGTTCAGAGTTGGCCTGGACTTTCTACCGCTATTGAGATCAGGATTACTTAGGCTTGGATGGGTATATCGCCGCATTGTGGAGGGGTTTTCCTCTATTGCGACTCTATTGAATCAGTTAACTCAGAAAAGCGCTCCGTTCAAGTGGTCGGACGAGTGTGAGGAGAGCTTCACAAGCTGAAGACGACATTGACTATGGCTCAAGTGTTGGTTTTGCCTTCAGGATCAGGACCTTATATAGTCTATTGTGATGTTTTGAGGGTTGTTCTTGGATGTGTATTGATTCGGGACGGCAGGGTGATTGCCTATGTGTCACGCCAGCTGAAGCCTCATGAGAAGAACTATTTGATGCATGATGTAAAGTTAGCTGCTATTGTACACACGCTTAAGATATTGGGGTATTATTTATATGGCATGTCTTGTGAGGTGTATAGGGATCCCTGGAGTTTCTAGAATCTATTCAAATAGAAAGACTTGAATTTCAGGCAGCAGAGACAGTTAGAGCTACTGAAGGACTATGATTTTGCCATTCTTCATCATTCGGGGAAGGCCAATGTAGCAGTTGACGCCTTGAGTAGAAAGGCGGAGAGCATGGGGAGTTTGGCATTTATTTCAGCTGTTGAGAGATCGTTAGCTATGGATGTTCAGGCTTTGGCCAACAGGTTCGCGAGGTTAGATATCTCATAGCCCAGCAGGGTACTTGCTTGTGTTGTATCACAATCATCTTTGCTTGATCGCATTAAGGCATGGTAGTATGATGATCCCCACTTGCTTGTCCTTAAGGAGACAGTGCATCGATGGTGGTTTCAATGAGGTGACTATTGGTGATGATGGGGTATTGAGGCTTCAGGGTCAGATCTGTGTTTCTAAGGTAGATGGTTTGAGAGAGTTGATCCTTGATAAGGCTCACAGTTCGCGGTATTTTACTCACCCAGGTTCTACAAAGATATATCGTGATTTGAAGCAACATTATTGGTGGAGAAGGATGAAGAATGACATCGTTGAGCATGTTGCATGGTGTTTGAACTGTTAGCAAGTCAAGTATGAACATCAGAGACCGGGTGATTTGCTTCAGAGGTTAGATATACCGGAGTGGAAGTGGGACCGTATCACTATGAGTTTTGTGGTTGGGTTGCAACAAAAATTAAGGAGATTTGATGCTGTGTGGGTCATTGTGGACAGACTAACCAAGTCTGCATATTTCATTCCGATCATGACTTCCCCCACTTTTGAGTAGTTAGCTCGGATTTATCTTTGAGAGATTGTTCGCCTGAATTGTGTGTCTGTGTCTATCATTTCGAATCGAGGCACTCAATTTACAACCCATTTTTGGAGAGCAGTGCAGCGTGATCTGGGAACACAAGTCGAGTTGAATATGACATTTCACCTTCAAACGAACGGACAGTCCAAGCGTACCATTCAAATCTTGGAGAATATGCTGGGAGCCTACGTCATTGATTTCCGAGTCTAGTGGGATCAGTTTCTACCATTAGCAGAGTTCGCCTACAACAACAACAACTACCAATAGAGTATTCAAATTTCCCCATACAAGGCCTTATATGGGAGGCGATAGTGTTCTCCGATTGGTTGGTTTGAGCCTTGGGAGGCTAGGTTGTTGGGCACTGATCTAGTTCTTGATGCTTTTGAGAAGGTGAAATTTATTCAGGAGTGGCTTCGTACAACGCAATCCAGTTAGTAGAGTTATGCTGACATGAGGGTTCGCCATGTAGCTTTCATGGAAGGTGAGAGAGTTCTTCTTAGTGTTTCGCCCATGAAGGGCGTGATTAGGTTCGGGAAGAAGGAAATGTGGAGTCCTTAGCACATTGGTCCACTTGAGATCTCGGAGAGAGTAGATGAGGTGGTTTACAGGCTTGCTTTCCCACCTAGGTTGTTAGGAGTTTATCTCGTGATTCATGTTTTCATTATTCAAAAGTATTATAAGGATAAGTCACATATGTTAGATTTTAGTTCGGTGTAGTTGGATGAGAACTTGGCTTATGAGGATGTACTAGTGGCAATTTTGGATAGGCAGGTCCGAAAGCTGAGGTCGAAGGATATTGCATCGGTGAAGGTTCAGTGGAGAGGTTATCCGGTTGAGGAGGCGACTTGGGAGACTGAGAATGATATACTGAGCAGATATCCATATCTTTTTGGCACTCAAGGTATGTCTCTAAACTCGTTCGATGATGAACGTTTGTTTAAGAGGGGGAGAATTTAATGACCCTACCGGTTGTTTTGTGTATTTGTGCTTGTTTCCCTATTTGATGTTTTTCCTGTATGTGTATTTATAGTTTGTGGCTTGAGGGGTTGATTAGTTTATCTTTGGGAAGGTTCAGGAGTGAATTGAAACACTTCGTATCATTTATGGAAGCTTAAGTTGTAAGAGTTGACCCAGGTTTAACCTTTGTGTAAACGACCTCGGAATGATGTTTTGATAGTTTTAATAGGTTCGTATGGTGATTTCGGAATTAGGCGTATGTCCTGATTTAGATTTGGAGGTTTCAAGCTTGAGTTGGTTCTACTTGGCGAAAGTTGGAAATTTCAATGTTTGGAAGGTTCATAGGTTGACCGGGAGTTGACTTTTGTGTTATCGGATTCATATTGTGGTTCCGGGAATTGAAATACGTTTTTTATGTAATTTTGGATTTGTATGGAAAATTTGAGTTCTTTTCGAGTTGGTTATACATGCTTCGACATGAGTTTTGGAAGTTGGATTAATTCATTAGGCTTGAAATAAGGTGCAATTTGTGTTTTTGATGTTATTTTGTTGGATTTGAGATCTCGAGTAGGTATGTGTTATGTTATGGGATTGGTTGGTGTGATTGGATGGGGTTTCGGGGGCCTTAAGTGTTTTTCGGGGTGATATTCGGGCCAATTTCCCCTTGTTTTGGGAGGGTTGTTTCTAGTGCAAAAGGACTTCTTCGCGACCGTGGAGGGATGCTCGCGATCGAGGAATGGAAATTTTGCATAGACGAGGTTTTACACTTCGCGTTTGTGAGAGATGCATCAGGTTCTCAGAGGGCTGGGATGTGATGCTTCGTGTTCATACTCAGGTGTCGCGTTCGTGGAGGCGTGTGGTCAACCAGGAGATTTGCCTACGCGATTGCGCGAGTGGAGTCGTGTTCGCGCAAGCTGGCTAGTGAAAAGTTGCGTTCGCATAAATACCTTCGCGTTCGCGAAGGGAGTATTGAGCTGGTGAGTTTTTGACCTTCGTAATCGCAGTGTAGGTCCCGCGATTGTGATGCATATGCCTAGGCAGACCTTTAACTTTCTATTTTTGGGACTTTTACCCATTTTATCATATTTTGAAATTGGAAGCTCAGATTAAGTCAATTCTCTAGGCAATTTTCACCCACAGAATTGGTAAGAATTTTTTACTCGGATTTGATTTTTATTCATGATTCTACCTTTGATTTTTGCATTTTATTGGGGAATCAAGAAGAGAAAAATTAGGGGTTTTGGTAAAACTTTTCTAAAGTGAAAAATGGAGATCCGAACCCCGATTTTGAGTCAATTTTGGATGAAACTTATATATTTAGACTTGTATTGAAATGGGTGATCGAGATTTGTGAATTTTGTCGGGTTCTGGGAGGTTCGATTCCTATGGCGTATAAGGTTGTTGAGTTGTATTTGGCTAGATTCGGCACGTTCGGAGGTTGATTTGAGAGGAAAGGCTATTTTGGGAAATTAGAGGCTACTGGATGGAGGTAAGTCTCTTGGCTAACCTTGTTAAAAGGGAAATCCCTAGGATTTGAATCGTTTCATATGTATTTAAGGTATTGGGGGTAGTGTATATATGTGGTGGTGAGCGCGTATGCATATAGCGAGTTTATATCACGACCATGGTAGAATTTGAGTATTTTGTGCTTTGTTTGACTATGTTCTCAATTGATTCATGATTTGTCTTATGTGACTACGATTGCTCTCTTTGCGAGAAATTCATGCAAGGCTTATGATCAATTGTGACGGCATAAGAGCTCATTCTTGATATGTTATATTGCTTAATTGCTGTAGTCAAATAGAGTTTCATGAGCACATATCCGCATAATATTTATTAATTCCTTGTGCACCTTTATATGTAATTCTTGAGAATATACATACATTTAAATAATGGATACAAGATTCGAACTGAGAACTTCGGCATGAAGGGTAAGCGTGCGGCTGAGATACGATTATGGCACATTGGACTTGATGATCAGACATTGATTTATGAGGGGTGCTATTATACCCCTCTTGCGCTGGGATTTGGATCTGTCCCTCCCGAGTCAGGTGACAAACCATGTTACTTTAGTCTATGTGAGCGTGGTGGGTATATAAATTTTGTCCCAGGAGGATTCATAGATTTTGTATCGGATTATATGATATATGGATTGGGTATCGGCTACATGGATCTTGTACCGGTTGAGCATGAATTCTTATTATTGACTCTTTGAATTATTTATTTCATTGTAAATTGTTATTTGACATCCTTATATGCTTATTGGAAGTCTCGGCTTCGTTATCTGAGCATGTTGTCTTTTAATGATATGTCTGAGTAGTGATAGGGTTATTTATGTACTAGGAGAACATGCTTAATATCTTTCAACTATTGATATCTTTGGTTCCTGATATTCATGAAATTAATCATTGTTTCAGTTCTTATTCTATTATTACATCTATGTGGTAAGTATTCAGAAGCATCTAGCCTCGCTACTATTTCTTTGAGGTTAGACTTGATACTTACTAGGTACCGACTATGATGTACTCACACTAAGCTTCTGCACATCTTCTTGTGCAGATCCTCAGGTTGGTCCAAGCATAGCTTCCCAATTAGGCTAGGAGATCTTACAGAGACTTAGGGTGAGCCGCACTTCATGGATTTATTTCGAAGTTCAGAATCCGTATTCCTTATTATATTTTTGTCTTATTGTACTTTCGACAATTTGATACGTTTACATACTTGATCTTATTATTGTGCCACCTTGTCTTTGGGGCGTATTATAGTGGCCGTGTTTAGGCCTTGCTTGTGGTTTCATCAGATATTTTCACTATTTTGAGACTATTTTCATCTTTTATTTCTATATGTCTTTGTTAACTAATAAAAATATACTTTAATTTTTATCTTCGATTTGGCTTGCTTACAAGTTCCGCTAGGAGCCATCACGGCCTTGAGGTGAAATTTTGGGTCGTGATAAAAATGACCGGTCGGGTCGTTATATTCTTTATCACTTAAACATGCGTTCATCCTTGAACATTCCAAGAGTCATTCCAAAGCTATCCAATCACGGTATAACTCATCATACACATCACCATGGGTATAATCTTACATCACCCCATCTACATAAGCCTGTAAACATAATCCTAACTGAAGATTCTTTCTTTAACCTTAGCTTACAATCCTTAGAACCCAATTCCAATACCGGAACTCCCTCCAAGATTCAATTCTTGCGTATATACACTATATTAATTTCACAAGCTGCATCAGGCTATCAATATACTGCCAAGATCTAAGCAGATGATGTACCACATAACTTATGTACGCATAGCAATAACTTCTAACCATAATAGCTGCTCATTAAAACCCCGGTACTTGTAATATACCTCATATCAAATAGAACCTTGTTTCAAACCTTCACAATACTGCCAATGATGAAAGAAACATGTAGAAAATCTTAACCACCAACAAGTCGTGGAGCTCTCTCGTCCAATAAGGACCATTGCCAAATTCTGAGCTGACTAAGGACATTATTCATCCAAACATACCTTATCCCAATCCGATATTGCAAAGTCCCAGTCTAATAAACTAGTCTCACCCAATATAAACTGCTCAATCTTCAGGACACACCAAATACCACTTAGAACCATATACGATACAATCCGTGCACCAAACAAGTAACATCTCGAATGCAATTAAAAACGGAACGAGAACAAAATAAGAGAACTAGCAAACAAGTTCAACAGATACAACCACAAAAGCACAATGCTGTGAATCCATCCCACAAGAGAGAAACAAAGCACACGAAATAACACAGGGAATTATATCCAATCATATCATTTGTTGCAGTGCAAAACTTGATCCTATATCATACCTTTATGGTGTGCAACTCGATTCAGTATCTTACCGTTACGGCGCACAACCCGATCCGAACATATCAATCCACATGGGAATACCCATTGAGTGATAATCCTCATTCTCACGTAGCACAAGTGTAACAACAATAAGCACGTAAAGTGCATGACCATAACCATGGAAGACATATAGCATGATATACCACAGATCGGTAAAACACGACAAAGGGACAATAAGCAATCCAACATCTTAAGAGCCATCTCGCTTAATATCGCCACAAGGCCTCAATAGAACCATAACAAGTGTGTGAATAATCAAGTAAACTCACAACCCATCATAACTTAAGAGATAAACACATAACATAGATCAGGGCATGAATAACATCTATCTGCCCGATGACACACCCATGGTAACAGCCGCATAACAGTAAGAAAATCTAATTCATGTAGAATACACACTCATATTAGGCCGACTAATAGGCCTGCAAACCATTTCAAACAATTCTGAAATAGGTAAATAGCCTTCAAGAAGTCCACAGTGACCTACCCATAACACATACAACCATCCATCTAACCTCTAACACATCTTCATTGTCTGCAATCAAGGATAGTTTGCATCTGAGAACATCAGTCTCTAAACCTCAAGAATATTGGAATCCCCATATTTGATCTCTAACTCTCTAACTTAAATTACTGATACATCACTCTTCAAAAATCACCTCATGAGAAATATGCCCATAAGTCTTCCACGTCAAGTAGCAAATCTAAACATAAATGACTAACTACACAATTATTATAGTACTATTCAAGCATCCGCAAATCAATGCACTATGAGTCTTCCACAACACACACCCTTCTCAAGCAATACAAAATAGTGCCAGTATTAACTTGAACATCTGAAATCCCTCACACTGCCTAGAACTCGTGACCTTCCTTCCAAAACTGAACTGCAACCTTGTCTATTCAATCCCAAATTCCTTGAACTCACTGCATCGATCATGCCATGACATGAAATTACGAGAACCTGGTCATCAAATCTAAATAACAAATAAGATATACATGAACCAAGAACCTTTCACTTAACTCAATCCATGAGAATGCCACAACACGTAACAAACCTTCTATACCTGTAGAAGACATCAACCTCAGCCGTGGTAAAAACCATCATGAATTCCTCGAAAGACACTATCAATAAATCTGAAGTAAATTAAATTGAAATGCTTGCCCGGAAGAGAACTTTCAATGAATCTGAAGTTTTTTCTTCCATCTCTCTAATACTGCAATAAATAAAAAATAATGATATATAAGCACTTTAGGTCTCGAAATCATTTCAATACAAATCTCAAATTTTAGTCACACACAAATCCGAAAATCCTTTGATACCACATATGAATCTTGAACCCACTAGAATTATTCTAAAGAGTCACTCACCCTGACCTAGTCTTGAATTCATAGCAAAACATGCCGAACAACTAGCGCTTTGCTAGGACATGAATACTCCGAAAGAAGCAACTGAGAAATGTTTTACTCTGGCACACCACATCCATAAAGAGCAATATATCATGCATCCAGTAAATTCCTTAACCAAATCATCCTCGATGACACCATTCTCAAACCATACCCATTCCACAGTGCATCCAAATCCAAGAACTACAACAACACATGCCCAAATGACCCAATCATCGATGGTAGACTACTCCACTTGGCTTGGAGCCAAACGCACCTCATCTGATAACCCACGATACCCCTCCTTATTTACTTGCCATGACCTTAGGCTGCTATCCAACTGAATCTCCTCGTAAGCTCTCATAGCACTAGTCAAAACACACTCCGATCATTTGCCGAGTACATACTCATCCTCACGACGATAAAACCAACTTCCTCAAGTGCTCCGAAATGGTAGTATATGCATTCCAATGAATAGAAGCCTCATACAAATCACACAACCTCAAATCTTCTCATGGGAGATAAACCACCTGCTAACCAAAAATCGACATCTTCCTATGGCCCTACTATGGTCACAACCACTAAGAAATCAATTAATCTTCTCTAGTCTAAACTCGTCAACAAGATATAAGAATCCACTTCATTACTTAATTGAACAACTGAAAGATACACCGACACATCCACATCCCGTCGTATCCCCTCCGCAACGTCACAAGCCTTCGATGCACATATGATGCCGAGTACTCAACATTGCATACAAATCAAAGAGACAAAATAGAGACTTTAACTTCAAGCAGAAACAAAGTCGCACGATGAGGAAAGAAGGAAGGGAAGTTTGCTAGATGCCTTGTAGCCTCTTGAAAATGGGTATTTGAAAATAGGTATGGACATTATTTTACCTATGCACAAGACTCTACTAGACACTTGCTCATGTCTTGTAGAACCTATGAACCTAGAGCTCTAATACCAACTTGTCATGACCTAAAATCCAACCTATTCATGATGGCACCTAACCCTAACATGCTAGGAAAGCCAAAGAATGAATAATACAACTCAAATAAAAGATCATCAATAATAATAAATAAGAAGATGAATATCCATAGAAATATCCCAAGGATTGGCAGTACAAGTCATGAGTCACTAAAAACTATATTACAAAGCTGGTTCAAAGAATAAATACAACATCTGTATGAATATACATAAACATAAGTACAAATCCTAAATTACCAAAAACAAGTGGTAGCTTATCTCTGGAACGTAGGTACATCTTCAATGCTAGCCTTCGTCATCCACATCAGCTCAACTCTATGATCTACGTGCAAGGTGCAGAAGTGTAGTATGAGTACAAATGATCCGATTAACTCAGTAAGTATCCTGACTAATCTCAGTGAAGTGGTTACGAGATTTATAAGTAAGAAAGATACTCACTTTGAATAACTTATGCAGCTCAATAACATTTACAATACAGAGAAGTATTTAGAAAAGACATTCACAGAATAACAGATAAAATAATAAAGATGCACAACTAGAGTAGGGGTAATAAACAAGCCTTGCCAATTAAACAGATCAAGCAAATACAACTTTCACCAACTCCACACACAAAGAGACATGCACCAAGTAGTGTTTGTGTTCAAATACTCATACATGAATGTAAATTCTGTACGTAATAATGATCCAATTCTATATCAATTTCCAAATACCATGTTTATGAGTCTAATATTCAATGTATATAACTCTCTTTTTACATCAATCCGACACTCTCCAGGTGTCCAACAACTTACTAACTAGTCTCCTATATATGTAAAATGTATCAACTAGCATATGTAAATGATATGCATGAATAATGCATGTAAATGCATGAATATGCACAAAGTATCACTCAATTGGCCAAGCTTCTACCTTTATTCTCAAGAACTCATAACGTAGGATCCCACATCACGATCAACTAGAAATTCATCAGTTTCTCACAACCTGCGTGTACGCTACCAAGAGAGAAACATAAGAGGGCAACCCTAAGGGGATGGATACATATCCACATGCAGCATGGACAACTCTTGTGCCGTAACCGCACAGACAATTCATGTTCTTCACGAACAACTCAGGTGCCAATAATCATAACAACCGTATGGAAAACTCACGCGCCAATAATCAAAACAACCACACAGACAACTTACATGCTGCACGAACAACTCACGTGCCGCATGGACAATCACGTGCTATAATCATAACAACTGCACGGACAACTCACGTGCTGCACGAACAACAAATGTTCCATAATGAATATCACATCACAATCACCGCACGAAAAAGATCTCGTGCCTAATCAATAACAATATCCTAATATCCACACGATAGAAACCTCGTGCCATAGCCTTAGTTCATATCCGAGAATCATTGCAGCGATGCATACATATGAGTATAAGGTAAACATATAAAATGCACGTGGACCGAGAAATAACAGTGCATGGATGTATGCATATATACAAGGGTTAATCCCTAGGTAGGATGTATTGCCTATATGAATGTATGACCACGGCCCAACACGTAATACATCACCCAAATAATCATCATGCCCAAATAAGCATCAAATCAATTTCATAGTCTTCACCGTAAGTAAAGAAACTCAAGTAGTCATACATCAATTTAAGGCATAACACAAGTATAACGAGTGCAAATGTGTCTTCATAACATACATGTGACTACGTTTGAAGAATGTATAGCAATAGTCTCAAGAATAGTTCATCATTCTCCAAACAAGGTACCATTAGCTTCAACATTAACTCTAGCATGGTTTATCATGCTCGCGTAGACAATTAATTGAGTAGAATATAGAATTGAGCGAAACACACAACCAAAAAAGGCATAAGGTAATCTAGAATCTACCCTGAGCATGAATACCCATGGCAGATGTACATACGCTCGTCACGTCATATAGACATCACCCCCACATGTAGCAAACAATATCAATTGAAAGGAAAATTTCACTCAACCAAAGATAGGCAAGATACTTACCTCATCCGGGCTAGTCCAAAGCTCCAAAATCGCATTTCCTTGATAAATCACCTCTATCCGGCTTAAATCTAGCCAAACATCAACCATGAAAGTCAACCAATGCCACATGAAATGATATCAATCCATAAAGCTTCAATCTTTGAAATTTTTTTAAAAAGTCAACAAAAGTGAACTCGGGCCTGCATGCCCAAAATTCGGAACCAATACCAAAACCTGATGACCCACAACCTACCGAGTCCAAACATGCGATTAAATTCCAAACCCCAAAATACACTCTCTTAAAGTGTAGGCAAAATCCCAAATTCCATCTCAAAATTTCATGTTTTGGGTGTTAATAATTCATGTAGGTTCTTAAAATAATACCAAAAATAAATAGAAATCCCTTATCCCAAAGTATTATATGAAAATATCCAAGAAAAATCATCCTTCTCCAAGTCTAGGGCTCAAAATATGAAATAATGGGTAAAAATCCCGAAATATAGCACTTATAGGTCTGCCCAGACTACCCTTCGCCATCGTGATCCACAACTTCGCGATCGCGAAGCACAAATTTGCACCCGCCTGGAAAGACTTCACCGCCAATGCGGGAACAACATCATGAATGCGACAACAAAAGGACCACCCTCCTACGCGAACGCGAGTTGTCCATTACGAACACGTAGACTAAGCTTCATCCCGCCTCAACTACTCCGTGAACGCGGCCTTCGTCACGCGAATGCGATTCTTCTAGCCCCAAGAATACGCAAATGCTACACTATGTATATGAACATAAAGAACGAATCTAGCGACGAAAATCACTCTATGTGAAAGCGAACCATTAACCGCGAAGGCGAAGCATATCAGGGACACTGGAAGAATAGTTGTGTAAATCAAATGAATATGGTTTGAAACCACTCTGCAGCTGAGCCCCTTGGGACCCTATACAATCATACTAACAAGTCCAAATACATCATCCTAACTTATCCAGAGGTTCGAACCACCAAAAAATAACATCAAAATCAAGAATGAAAGATCAATTCATTCTCTTAACTTTCAAACAATCAAACTTCGATGAATGCATCCGAATCACACTTAGATATTATGGATCACAACCAAGCTTTGTACAAAAGTTCCAATCCACCAAATGAACCTATCCAAGGTCTCGAAACCACAATTCGAGTCTGATAACAACGAAGTCAACTCCTAGTCAACCCTATGAATTCTCCAATTCTTTCAATTTCCACCTTTCAAGAAATAGAGCCAAAACCTTCTAATAATATCTAAATTGAAATCCGAACATATGCCCAAGTCCAAAATCACCATACGAACCTATTGGAATCATAAAATCACCAATCCATGGTTGTTTACTTAAAAGTCAAACCTTGGTCAATTGTTCCAACTTAAAGCTTCCAAATTGAGAACCACTCTAACAAATCAATCTCGAACCCCTCGAAAATCAAGATGCAGGCAAGTCATAATACATCATATGAAGACATTATAAGTCTCAAATCACAGAATAAAATGCTAATATTCAAAATGACTAGTTGGGTCGTTACAACAGGGGATCAACTTTGTGACACGTCATTTGAGTAATTTTTACTGTGAAAACTAATAGTAGTAAGAAAATGCAAAAACCAAAACATAAAAGACCTAATTTATTTAAAGTTTTTTTGGATGATTGTTACCCATTGTGTCGTATTCTATTATTGCTAGAAATAAAATATTTGTTTAGGCAATCAAATGGGCGGTTTGAGTAAGGCCAAAGCTCAGGAGATGGGGAGAATTTGATGGCGGTGGGGGCTTGGGTTAGTAGTGGGGATGCAAAGAGTATGTGGGACGTAACAGTTAATTGCATAAGGAAAGTAGCTAGAGAGGTGCTCGGAGTTTGGGGGTTCACTTTGGTGGACACCAAAGGGACTGGTGGGGAAATGAAGAGGTCTAACGGAAAGTAAAAGCTAAGAAGGTGGCCTACACGAAGCTAGTGGAGACCAAAGACGAGGATGAAAGGAGGATGAATGGACGTGGGTATAAGATGGAAAAGAAGGAACCAAAGTTATTGATATCAGTGGAAAAAGGGTTGTATTTAAATTTTGTATGTAGAACTAGATGACAAAGGTATGGATAAGAAGTTGTGCAGGCTCAAGCGAGAGAATGACCCTAGACCTGGACTAAGTGAAGTACATCAAAGATGAAGAAGACAAAGTATTGGTTTAGGAGACACACATTAGGTGAAGATGGCAGACATACTTCCATGAACTCTTGAATGAAGTGGGAGACGATTATATTTTGATGGGTGATGCAATCCGAGAGACGTCAAGATTTTGGGCATCATAGGCATATAAAGTTCGAGGAGGTTATGGGGGATATGCATAAGATGATGAGGGGAAGAGCAACTGTGCCATATGAGATTCCAATACAATTTTGAAAGAGCACACGCAAGGATGGTATGAAGTGGCTTACTAGGTTATTTAATATTATTTTTAGGATGAAAAAGATGTTCGACGATGTAACGACTCGACATGTCATTTTGAGCATTAACATTACATTCAGTGGTTTGACGTCTTGAGTAGCTTCATATAATGTATCATGAATTGCGTGCATCATTTTTTTGGTTTCACAAAGATTTCGGAGTGATTTGGAACACTTAGTTCCTAACTTAGAAGCTTAGTTGGAAATGTTGACAAAGTT
Source organism: Nicotiana obtusifolia (assembly GCA_002018475.1). Lineage (NCBI taxonomy): Eukaryota > Viridiplantae > Streptophyta > Magnoliopsida > Solanales > Solanaceae > Nicotiana > Nicotiana obtusifolia. The sequence goes on along the minus strand of MCJB01014325.1, from coordinate 251,051 downwards.
TGACTTTTGTGTATTTGACCTCGGTTCTGAGTTTTGTTTGTTCCATTAGGTTTGAATGTTGATTTTGAACTAGGGCTTTTGCCTGGATTTGACTTTCAGTGTTCCTAGATGATTTTGAGGTTAATAGCCAAAAGTTGGCAGTTTGAAGGTTTGAAGAGTTGATAGGTTTGGCCCGTAGTGACTTTGTGGTTATTGATGTTCATCTGGGATTCCGAGCCTTGGAATAGGATCTTATGGTGATTTATGAATTGTCTGAAAACATTGGTGTCATTCCGAGTTGTTTAGACATGTTCGACTTAAGTTTTGAATTTAAAATTTTTAAATAGTTCATTAAGACGAATTGAGTTGCGATTCGTGGTTTTGATGTTATTTTTGTGTGATTTGAGGCCTCGAGTAGGTCCATGTTATATTTTGGGACTTGTTGGTATGTTCGGACAGGATCCTGAGTGGCTCGGATGTGTTTCGGGGTGGTTCCACACCATTTCTAACTTGTTTTTGATTCCTGGCTTCTGTTACTGAGAGTGTTCTTCGCGACCGCGTGTGAAGGATTTCGAACAAGATGTGTTCTGGGAGATGGGCTGGAAGTTCTTCTTCACGTTTGCGTCATCGGATTCACGTTCGCGGTTGTTGAGGATTTAAGCCTTCGCGTTTGCATACAGGTCCATGCATTCGCGTAGTTTTGAATTAGGCTGACAATGTCATTTGGTTGACCTTCGTGTTCGCGGGAAGCGGCCACGTTCATGTAGTTCTATGAAGCCATGTATCGTGATCGTGCGCCTGGGGCCACGTTCGCTCTGAGTCTTTGAGGCAGTTGAACTTTTGTGATTCGCGATCGCGAAGCTGGTCTCGCGATCGAGAAGGGTTTACCTTGAGCTATTCTATAAGGTCCTATTTTCAGACTTGGAACTCGTTTTATCATATTTTGAGATTGGGAGCTCTGATTGAGGCATTTTTTGAGGCGATTTTCACCCACTTGGATTGGGTTAGTATTTCTGACTCGGATTTTATTATTATACATTCATCTTTAATTTTGGCATTTGATTGGTGGATCTAAGAGAGAAATTTGGGGTTTTCGACAAAACTTGTTTAAAGTAAAATATTGAGATTTGAACATCGATTTGGAGTTAGATTAGGATGAAACATGTATGGTTGGACTCGTATTCGAATGTGTTGTTGGAAGTTGTGAGTTTTATCGAGTTCCAAGGTGCAAATGCAGGTTGACTTTGAGTATTTGATTAAAATTCAACATATCTCGTTTGGGTTTGATTCCTATTGCAATATTTGATGTTATTGAGTTGTTTTTGGCTAAGTTTGAGCCATTCGGAGGTCGATTCATGCGGGAAGGCATTTTAGTGTATTGATTTGGATTGTTTGAGGTAAGTATCTTGCCTAATATTGTTGAGGGAATAACCCTTAGGATATGACCTTGTTTGTGAAATTGAAAATATGTGAGAAGCGACATATGTGAGAGGTGATGAGCGTATGTGCGGGTGCTATGTATGACTTATGTCTAGAGTAGTCTTTAGGCCGTATTACGCCATGATTTGGACACTATGTATCTTTCTATCATGCTTTATATGTTTGTATGACTACGTGAACTCCGTGAATCATACTAGAGATCAATTGTAGGTGTTAATTTCCCTTTTTTTTTCCATATCCACTAGGCAGCATGCCTAGTGTTAATTTTCATATATATAATATAAAATACAGAAATGGAGGGGGACATAGACCTTACCTCCCAATAAAAAAGATGTACACTCTAGGTCATTGAAACTTGACAACCAAGTATGCCTAGATAGCTATGATGGGTTAGACCTATGATGATGTGATGATTGTCTATCTTATATCTTCGATAGACAATCATATGTACAAAAACAATGTGAAGTGAATCTAGGTCAACTATACAAAAGAGTATATATGTTCCTAAATCTACTAAAGAAGTGATTTGAAATAGTATCCTCCCTGTGCGATAAGGTCTATTTCTAGCAAAAATTGAGAATCTTCAACTTAATATAACATAAAACAAAAGATAACAATCTTTAGCTTTGCTTTGGCATTGATAGCAAAGAAAGCAGAGTTGAAGATGGCTAGCAAAAGGGGGCCATGTAGCTGGAGAGTGTTACTGATAGTGTCTGCGGCCCTGAATCCATACTAGCATGATTGGCTTGACTGATGTGCTTCTGAGGCTGCTGTATTCCTTAGAATCTTCTTGTATATGTGTGTGCTGCTGCTGGGTGTCTTGTGCTTCTTTGTGCTGTAGCTGCTGTTGAGAAGATGGTGTCTATCCATTCTGCTGCTGCTGTTGCTGTTTCTACTGCTGCTGTGGAGGTATTCTTTTTCTATGTGTTGTGCTTCTGCTGGAATGGTGATTGTATTTCCTTCTTGCTGCTGCTTTGTCATTGCTGTTGTTGCTACTGCTGGTACTTTTGTTGTTGCTGCTGCTGTTGCTGCTGGTTTAGCTGTTATTACTGCTGCTGTTGCTTTTGCTGTGTTTGGGAAAGAGCTGCACTTGTGTTTCTATTGCTTGCAGCTTCGATTGAAATGTTGAATGTCTGTATATTCTGCTGTTGTTCCTGCTGTTACTTTGCTGCTGTAGTTGTTGTTGCGGCTGCTGAATGGTTGTCTTATGCTGCTGCTGCTGTAAAGTTGTATGTTGTCAGCCTTATACTTCTGAGAAGACTGCACTGTGTTGGTTTTGTGAGCAATGGTGTAGGAAGAGGACCATGGTAATTGTTGCAATTGCATTAGAATAAGCACTGAAAGTGCTAATACCACACAATGCAATTGTAACAATGACCAGGGCCTGTGTGAGCTGCTGCTTCTGGATAGTCTGCTGCTTCTGTGAGATTGATAGAGATGTGTATGTAACTGTATTGAGCCTTTGGGATATCGATCTCCTTCTGGATACATGTGATAATGACTGGCTGTATGAATGTGTCCGTGGCTTGGTGATTGGTTGTCCATCTTGCTGTTGTTGTTGATGTTGTTGCTGCTACTATTGCTGCTGCTGCCAGTGCTGCTGCTGTTGTTGCTACTGATGTTGCTGCTGTTACTACTATGGGACTGTGTGTTAGATATGTGGTGCTTGTGAGGATGGTGCATTGTGATGGCCCTGATGTCTTTCTGCATTGATGACTTCTGCTGATAGCTGCTGCTAGTGTTGATGAGGTCTTTCTGTCTCAATACAGGTATGACTAGTTGAATTGATGTACTCTTGAAGCTGCTACATTCCTTATATGCTTCCTGCTCTGGTGGCTTCTGCTGATGGTGATGTCTGGTTCTGCAATGATGAGTGCAGCTGAATTGGTGACTACTGCATTACTTGAAATCTACCTGTGTTTGTATGTGCTGCTCCTGCTGATTGTCCTGTGTTTCTGTGGGTCGTAGCTACTGGTGCAGTGATGAGTATGCATCCCTATTGTTGCTTCTGATGTTGTTGCTGTTGTTGGTAGTGTTGCTGCTGCCTCTGTTACTGCTGTTGCTGCTGATGATGCTGCTACTACTGCAGCTGCCATTGGTGCTGTTGTTGTAGTTGCTGCTGTCATTTGGTACCTGATGCCTATCTGAATGCTGAATTGTATTGATCTTGTGAGTAGTAGTAGGGGTAGGGGTCCATAATAATTGTTGTAGCTGCAATAGAATGAGCACTAGAGATGCTAATACCACACATTGCAGCTATAACAATGACCTAGACCCTTCCAAACTATCTGCTTTTTGTGTTCTTGTGGCTTGCCTCAGCTGTGCTTCTGTGATTTGTGTCTGCTGCTGAAGGAGACAATTCTCCCTTGTGTGTTGCTTGTAGAGGTACTTTTGCTTCCAGTGAGTGCTGTAGGTATTATGATGGTGGGTGCTCTGTTGTTGAAGTCTGGTGAAGGGATGATGCTGGTAGGGCAGATTTGTCTTCCTAGTGTCTCCCTTCATTGGTGATTTCTGCTGGTAATTGCTGCCATTATGTTGTAGTTATGTGTCTTGTAAACTCTGCTGAGGTAGTGAGTGACTGTCTATATTGCTGTTGCTGCTACTGTTGTTGTTGTTGTTGCTGATGTTGCTACTGTTGTTGCTACTACTATTGGGATACTGTGTCTGCTGCTGAGTTGGTGATTGACCTGAGCTGCTGCTGTTATTGTTATTGAAGGGTTGTGCATTGCTTTCCTTGTGCTTGTAAGCAAGCCACAAAATTAACAACCAAGTTAAGGTAAAAAAATGGTCACAGTCCTTGCTTGATTCCAGATTCCATTTGAGCCTATAATGAAGCTGATGGGGCTTAGCAGGGGGTTGCAACAGTGAGTTGTTCCTATGTTCTGCACCTGCAAAATTCAGCAAGCATGTTAGAGGGAAGGGGTCCTGATGGAGGTTACAAATGCTGCTCTACTGTGCTTCTGTGATTTGTATCTGCCAATTTCCCTGCAAAATTAACAAACTATGAAGAAAGAGGGGCCAAAGAGGTTGCTGCAGTAGCAGAAATTGTGGCACCGTGTATGTTAGTGGCTGTCCTAGTGGCTGCAGCAGTGAATTGGTGCTATGTCCTGCACCTGCAAAACTCAATAAACATGTTGGGGGGGAGTTTCCTGCTGGCTTGATGGTTGTGTCTTGTATGCTGGTAGCTTGAGTAGGGAGATTTGCACTAGGATGGATAAAAAGTGGGAAGTAACTTCCTGTAACAGGGCAACCAGAAAGAAAAGAGCAATCAAAAAGAGTAAGGGGTAAAATGTTTCTATTCTTCTATATAGGTTACTGTATCTGCTAGTGTTGCGGTATCCTAGCTTTGTGGTGAATTGAATTACTGCTTCTTCCCTCAAGTATATGCTCATGGTATTCATTCAAGTACATTGTGGAACATCATGTGTGGTGGGACAGTGCTCCTGCTAGCAGCCATGCTTCTTGTGATCCTTGGTGATGGGTTATATATTCTAGGAGATTATCCCTGATTCTGAATTATATCATTCTAATGGTATTTCCCATTAATGGCTTCTGCAAGGAGATCACAATGTTGGTCCTCTTTTGTGGCATCACTTGGTCCAACTTCTTCCTCGAAGCCTCCACTCATCTCATCCTCTGAAAGAATAGGTCTATATTCACCCTCTTCTCAAGAATGTTTATTTAGATGACATGCTTCTAGTGGGGCAGATGCTAGAGCAGTGTGTTTATTCAAATCCTTCTGGATGGAGCTATTTTCCTCCTGCCTGCCCTGCTCATGGTCTCTGTTAGCAGAGAAATTTCTCTCTTGTCCTTCCTGATCATTGATAGCTAACATAGGTTGTGACAGGGGGGGGTCAATAACAAGATCCTTATATGTTTGTAGCTTGTCAGCAGTGCTAATCTCAGAGTTTTCTCTTAAGTGTGCAACAGAGCTTTGTACTGGGGTGGTGAACTCTTGAGAGGTCTGCTTTCACATGGTTCAGTAATGGTGATTCCTGAGGTTTGATTTCTCATTGCTTTTCTCTTTTTCTGGCTTGGTTTATTTTTGGATTTGGGAGTTTGTATGCTGAAATCTGACACTACAGGAGCTTTCCCTTTTAGGAGTCTCCTTATAGTGTCTTCCTGCTGATCAGTTTGGTATTCATCTGAGCTGATTATGTCACAATCCACTTCTCCCATAGTATTTTCTGTATGAGGCTCTGCAATATCAACTGGTACAGGGGCACTAAGGGGAGCCATCCTATGGTCAATCAATTGTTCTCTAGCACACTCATGCAAAACATGAGGAATCCCAACCTCAGTAGGTACCCCATCCTGCAAAAAACTGGTTTTCTCCTGATATTTCTCCATTCCTCCATCAACTTCATGAACAATAACAGGGGAATCATGGGAATGGGATATAGTGTTGGTGCCTCTAGAGGTATGAATAGAATTCAGTACTTCTGGAGTTACCTGATGAGATGTAGAGGGCATACGTGTCTGTGCATTTCTGGTAATTTCCTGTGTGAGTACAACCTCATTAGATTGTATAGCATTTTATTTTGGTATGTAGATTTGCTGCCACTGCTTCTTGTTAGCTTGGGAGTTACCTTTGAAATGTTTCTTTTTTTTGTGTTTGCCATTCATCATTTGGTGATGCAGTTCCCATAGTTTGGTGTTCTTGTTCTTTTGATGTTGCTTTGCTTTTTGGTTATTGTTCTTTTCCTTTGCTGCCTCATTTGTACTGTGACTCTGCTGCCTTGCCTGTTGATGACCCTTGGTTTGATTGTCTTTGATGTAACTAGAAGTTGGGACTTGTGGATCTTTTTCTGCAACTGTTGTTTCTTCCTTTCTTCTCTGATTTTCCTCATCTTTTAGCTTAGTTTGACAGGCTTGAGGTGAGTGTCCTTGATGTCTGCAATATGTGCAATACTCAGGGAGATTATTGAATCTGAAGCCATTAACCTTCTCCATTGACATCTTCATCATAACCAAGCCATACATGAGTGGGTAAGTCTTTGGTAAGATCATCCTGCATCTTAATCTTAGTAACACTGCCTCTAGTCTTTTGAAAAGAAGCAAGATCCAGAAACAGAGCTTTACCAACTGGTGATAGCAATGAAGTCAAAATCTCCATATAATATAAATGCCATGGTAACTCTGGGATCACAATCCATATGGGAACAACTGGGGAATCCTCATTAGGCTTGAAAGTTGGATTCCATTCTTCCAATTTCATCATTTGGCCCTATATATACATGTAATGCTTTGTCTATACTGTGGCTTGATCATACTCATTATCAAGGTCTATGTAAACTGTCCTAGCATTGAAGTGAGCAATCTTCACCCCTTCTCTGAGTTCAGTTTGAGCTATGAAACTCTTCCTGATCATCTCCATTCTGGGCATGGTGTTGATGAACTTTCCTATCACAGTAAATTTGCATCTATCTGCAAATTTAACCAAGTAATCTTCCCTTTCGAATAACACAGCAGGTCTACCTTGCTTTGTGGTGATGACTGGTGGAGTGAATTGAATTAGGGTAATCTTAGCTTCATGTCTAGATCTCAATCTAGTAACATATGACTGTGTGACAGTAGGTGGGGGAGGAGTGGTGCTGGCTTGAATTTTGGGTTTTGTGGAGGTGCTAAGTGGCTGAGTTTTGCTGGTGTTAGCTGCTACTGCTTGAGTTACTGGTGTGCTTGAGATAGGTGGTTCTGTGTCCTTGGCTGGTGGTTTTTGGCTTCTTTTGAGGTGTCTTAGCTTATCAAAGTTGGAGGAAACTTTAATATGAGCTTAAGTTGAGGTTGATGGTTGTATCTTGGACTGCTTATCAGCATCAGTAGTTGGCAGGGGAGCATTGTTTGCCATTTCACCTTCAAAAGGTTGCAACTGATTTTGCTGTTAAGTAGAATGTGTTCCTTTTGTAGTGGTCACTATACTAGTGGATTTACTAGCATTTGTGTGATCATGTGAGGTAGGATTTACAGTCATTGAAATTACCTGAGGGAGCAGGCCATCACCGTCGACCTGCTGTTTTTCTGTAAAAAGAGCAGAAATTTGATCATCACATTTTTGGTGCAATTTTTGTGCTTTTGCTTGATGACTAGTTTCCTTATGACCTTGAGATGATTGAGGAGTTCCCAGGTTGCACAATTGAGCTGCTACAGTGTCTCCAGCATTTGGTCGAACACCTGATGTGCGCGACACTGTCAAATCTTCCTTTTGCAATGTTGTGGAGATTGGTTCAGTGAAAATTGGAATTGAGGGGTGGGAAACAATCTCCTGAACCTCAAGAATCATTTGGCATTGGTCCTGAGCCAATTGATTCAGCAGAACACCAGTCGCGACCAACTGGTGCACTTCTGGACTGTTCAGGTGGTCGGAACTCTTAATTTCGGCGGTGAAATCATTTGAAAATTGGTGGGGAGATTGGAATGGACCTGGAGAAGGATCTCCAGCACTTGGAATGGCTCGATTTGGCTTAGAATCGAGTAAAGAAATATCTGAAGTTCCCAGGCGATTTATTGCTGCAGTGATCCCAATCTTCTTTTGCAAATCTATAACAGCTGGGTTAATTGTTTGGAATGAGGTTTGTTGGGGATGATGCGCCATTGGAAGACGCTTCTTTTGGGACAAGTCCGGTGGCTTTTCACCGGCGGACGGAGGAGAATCGATCATCACAGTTGGAACGTAGCACTGTTCACCTGCGTCGCACTGTATGGAGAGCGTTTGGGATTTTTTAGGCGATTGGGATTTTTTTGATTTTCCATTGATAATGACATTTGTTTTTGTATGGCTTATTTGCCTGATATGAGCTGTAGTTGTACACTCGCATACACCTTAGCATGCTAGATTCTTTAGTCCATTAGTATGTGATTTGATATCCATTGTTCATGTACATGAATTTTTGTATATGTTTTATGTGTGAAATGGACTGAATTGGTAGTACGTGAGTGGTTCGTGCAGATCTGAGATATGATAGCATGTGAGTGGTTCATGTGGTTTTTATATATGGCATGTCAGTTGTCTGTCTAGCGTGCAAATAAGGATCTATCCCCCTAGGGTCGCCCTCTCATGTTTCTCTCTTTGATGGTGTACATTCATGTTATGAGAAACTAACAAATTTCTTGTTGATGTGGATCTTGATAAAGTTGGTTATTGGTTTGACTTTGGATCTCTTCTCTATTTTCAAACTCCGAGGATATATACATTATTTTTCAGCATATCTTCTCTACATTCTAGCTCCCGCATGTATACATGCCCTTATGCATATCTTCTCTATTGCTACCTTACTTGATGAGATGAGACACGGTACATATCTATATGTGAACCTGTGTGATTTGACTTGTTTAATCATGCATATCTTCTCTGTATGCAATTGATAAAAGATCAAATTGAGTAATTATGCATATCTTCTCTATATTCTCTTGTTGAAGGATTAATTGCTATTTCATGCATATCAATTCTATATGCAACTGTTAAAGAATCATCTGTTATTTCACGCATATCTTCTCTATATGCAAGCTTGATAATTTAATGATATTGGACGCATATCTTCTTTTGATGCTGAGCTGTTGAACGGGAACAATATCTGGGCATATCTTCTCTATATGCAATTGTTGATGTGTTGTTTGTTATCCGAAGAATACCTTCCGTACATGTTGAGTTGTAGAAACAATTGCATACATCTCTCTATGTGCACTATGTGGTACCTATATTTTTCGTGTTTAGACTTTGTTACTGATGTTGGGTACACATATATGTTATTGAGTTGTACAGGCATATATATATATATATATATATATATATATATATATATATATATATATGTATATAGTGAGTATCCTTGACACGAGACCTCATCACTACTTCACCGAGGTTAGTCAGGATATTTATCGAGTACATGGGGTCAGTTGTACTCATAACACAGTTCTACACCTTGCGTTAATATCTTGGAGCTGAACTGATGTGGATGATGAATGCTAGCATTGAAGATGCCACTTCTGCTAATGTATATTCCGAACAGATGTATTTATCTACGTACCAACTTTGTAAATCTAAATCTTGGCAGCTCATGATTTGTACTATCAATCCTTGAGATATTATATGAATACTTAGAAGTTTCATTTACTGATTACTTATGATCTTCATTAGAATTGTGTAACTATTATTTGGCTTACCTAGTGGGTTGGTTAGGTGTCATCACGACTAGGTGAAATTTGGGTCGTGATTAGTTGGTATCAAATCTTTATGCTTATAGGTGCAAAAGGTCATGAGCAAGTGTCTAGTAGAGTCTTGTGGATCGGTATGATGACGTTCAAACTTATCTTTGAGAGGCTACAGAGCATCTAGAAACTTCTAATCTTTCTTTCCTTATCGTGTGACTTTATTTCTAATTGAAGCTTACATTTTTGATTTCTTTCTATTCAAGCGTATGTGATGTTGAGCACTAGATATCAGCTATGCACCAATGACTTCTGATTGGAGGTAGGCCAGTCTGGAGGACTTAAGGCCAGTTTGGATTGCAGCTTGGGGCTTGATAGTTTTTAGTTGTATGAGTATGTGCCTTTGTACTCCTACGTCCGATAGTATGCCTAATAGTGTGATTGATGACTAAGTTAGTGGTTGGATAGCTATGTGATGAGTATTATGTAAATGAGGAAAATGCATAGATGGTTTCGATATGACGAGAAGAATTTTCCTGGGATTTAAAGGGCTATGGATGCTTTTATTTTTGTCTTGATGTGTCGTACAAACTCGAGTTATGAGTGTGTAAAGGGATCTTTAAGTTATTTATTTGTGGAACGAAGTATATTCTTGTGTCTTGTTGACGAGTTTAGACTCGGGAAGATTAAGTGATTGCATAGTGGTTGTGACCATGATAGGGTCATAGAGAAATGCCTGTTTGAAGCTAAGCAAGTGGTTATCTCATGCGGGATGGTCTGCAATTATGTGATCCTTATGATGTTTCTATGAAGAGTTTATTTTTATCAAGTGGGATGTATGTGCTACAACTAGAGTACTAATTACTCGAGGAAGTTCACACGAATATCATGAGGATAAGTATACACATGGCAGATGATTTGAAGTATTTTATGGCTAGTGCTACATGGGCTTATGAAGGATTCAGCTAGGATAACAATACGAGATGCAGTTATGGAGTAAGGGTATTGTGGGTTATCGGATGCTATGTTCTGTGGCTTCGAGCCAAATGGGGGAGTTGACTAGCAACGATCAGGTGGCATCGACATGTGTTTATATTAGTTTTGTATTGAGGCATACTTGTAGCTTAGTTGATTCTTAAGGTATTTGTGTGCTAATGCAGCACAAATTGTTCGACTCGTATTGGTTGTGCATTAGGGACTAGAGTAGAGTGGATGACTCTCGAGAAGGTTCTAATGAATTCAAGATTCATATATCATATTTGAGGGTTCCCCAGAGTTGCGTAGGGCTAAGGTATGCGATTTGCATTGGGTGGTGCCAAGACTTGTGGTACTTCTATATCTTTATTGATTCTACATTTCAATATCATAGAGGATAAGGAAAAAAATTCAAATTTACAGAAGGTTTGTTCAGAGTGGGTAACTTGGTTACGGTACTATTGGGTGCTTAAGAGGGAATAAAGGAGCTTATGGGCCTTATGACGACGTGGCTTCATAAAAGGATCTCTTGGGGTGAGCTTTGATTAAGGACCATAGTGAACTAGCAAGGAAAAGTGTTAACTTGAAGGCAAGTCAAGAGGAACTCAAAGAGATGGGTCAACTTGGCAGTGTTTTAGATCATCATATTAATAGAAGTGATCGGTTCTTTTGGTGTGGCGAGGCTGTGCAGGTGTTTTGTGGCAATACTCTTAGGTTTGGCGATCTGTGTGATTTGGTTGAATTAGAGGGATTCAGTTCTGATGGCTTGGTTTTGCGTAAATGAGTTTTAAAAAGTTCTTGATGGTTTCGACCACAACTTGAGATGGATGTCTTCAATAGGCATCAGGAGTTTATCGCATGTTGTTGATTTTTCTCCTGGATGGGGTCAAGTGGAAGGTTTTTGGCTGATGGAATATATGTCCTACTTCTGATTCAGAGTTAATAATGAGATTCTCATAATTTTCATATGAGGGCATAATAGATATAGTGCACCGCGTAGGATTGAGATTGCATGTACAAGGTTGCAATTTAGATTCAAAGGGAAGGTTATGAGTTTTAGAAACCATGGACAGTTTCATATGATTAGAAGAATGCTGGCACTATCTGGTATCACATGAGCAGGGTGTTATTTCAGAAGGCACATTGTGCTTTGACTGGCGGATGCTTGACTAGTATTGGAGTTATCGCCTAGTTGTTGACTGCTAATGCTCGAATTTTACTATGTGGCGTGGAAGATTTATGGGATTATTTCCTGTGAGATGATTGTGTATGAGGGATGTGTCGGTCAATTGAGTGGTGGAGTTTGGATTAGATATTGAGATTCTTGTATTCTTGAGATTTAGAGACCAGAAGTTCTCAAAGGCAGATTGTTCCTTGGTTGCGGATGGTGAATGCATGTTAAAGGTTTGACGGTTGATTGTATGTGTAATGGTTAGGTTCTTGTGGAATTTTTGGAAGATTATTTACCTATTTGTGGATGACCGAAGTTGATTTTGGGGCCTATTTGTAGGCTTATTTAGAATGTGTGTTCTACATAGGATCAGGTTTGTTTACTCCGAACAACTAGTGTTGAGGGCTGTGCATCGAGTAGAGTTGGTCTTATTCATGTCCTGATATGTTCCATGTGTTATTATCTTATTCTATGAGGGGTTGTGAGACTGTTAACTATTTAGACACATAATGTGGTTTTTCTTGGGCCTTGTGGCGAAGTTTGGGCGAGATGGATCTTGGGATGTCAAGTTGCTTATTGTACTTGGCCGTGTTTTTCATGTTTCTAGTATATGGTGCTATCCGCTTCCCCATGATTATGGTCATGCGCTTCATATTCTCGCTGTTGATACACACATGTCTGGTGGGTATAAGAATATTGGCAATGAGTATTCCATGTGGACCAGCAAGTTCAGATTAGGTTACGCACCATAGTGGAATTATGTTGGGATATGATCTTTTGTGCTTATTTCGTGTGTTCTATTTCTCTTCTATGAGATAGGTTCATAGCATTGCGCTTTGTGGTGGTATCTATTGAGCTTGCAGGAAGGTTCCCTCATTTGGTTCTCCTTCTATCATTGATTGCATTTGAGTTGTTGCTTGTTTGGTGCATGGATTACATCGTATGTGGCACTAGGGGCATTTGGTGTGGCATGTCGGTCGGCGATCTTGTATTGGGTGAGATAAGGTTATTAAACCTATAAATATATTGCCTCACCTCCATATAGCACTATGATGTGCCATCCGGGGTTTCAAACCCTCAGAACATCATTTAAGATCATTACTCATCTCAAACCGGCTACATCCTTAGCCCGCGACGCCTTTGCCCTTCGAATTGGCCTTCACGTGCGTCGAATCTATCCAAATTCAGAACAATTACGTCACAATATGTTGAGGCAACAAAGCCCAAGCGAAAACAATCGAAAATACTAAGCAATCCCGAAATTAGCAAAACCCAAGCCCCGGGCCCACTTCTCGAAACTCAGAAATTTTCACATCAACGGGTTCCTTATCTCCCAACAAGTTCAACCATACAAAAATTATCAAATTCCGACATCAACTCGAACCTCAAATCTTCAATCTAAACTTAAGGATTTTCACAATTTTTTCAACTTAAATCACCAATTAAATACTAAAAATAGCAATAGATTTGGGTAATTTGACCAAAATTGAGTTAAGAACACTTACCCCGATATTTCCCTTGAAAATCTCCCGAAAATCGCCTCAAAAATCGCTTCAATCCGAGCTCCATAGCTCCAAATATGTAAAAATGGCCGAAACCCCCATTTTAAGAATCTGTCCAAGCAAGTCGAAATTGACATTTGAGAGTTATAAATCGCATTTGACACCTGCGATTTGCCTCAGCACCAGAAAAATAGCAATTATTTTGCTGATACGGAAATAAGCATAACTTTCTTATACGATGTCCGAATAACGAATGGCTTAACTTTCTGGAAACTAGATTTAAAGGACTACAACTATCATTTTTGGATTATCTCCAAATTCCATACATATTACGAGATATAAGTCTCCAAAGTAAGTCCTGTGCAGCAGAAATTTCTGCTATGCAAACTGCCTGAAAACAACAGCAGTACTAGCCAACTTTAATCTATCGTAACGTTCTGTATATATGTCCAAATAATGAAAGGTTTATCATTCTGGAAACTACAGTCGAAGGAGTACAACTTTTCTGTTTTACAGTTTTTCTGATTCCTTATAGATTACATGATATGAGCTTCCAAACTGGACTACTCGCACCAGTTTTTTTTCTGCAATTTTTCTGCAATTTTTTTCATTTTTTCCAAAGATGAAATAGTCTGTTTAACCACCCAAAACTCACCCGAGCCATTCGGAACCCCTTCCGGATATACCAACAAGTCCTAAAACATATTACGGACTTAGTCGAAGCCTTAAATCACATCCAACAATGCTAAAAACACGAATCATACCCCAATTCAAGCCTAATGAAACTAATAAATTCCAACTTCTACATTCGATGCCGAAACCTATCAAATCGAGTCCGATTGACCTCAAATTTTGCACACAAGTCATAAATGACATAACGGACCTATGAAGATTTTCAGAACTGGATTCCGACCCCGATATCAAAAAGTCAACTCCTTGGTCAAACTTTCCAAAAATCTTTCATTTTCCAACATTCGCCAAAATACGTTGAATTGTCCTACGGACTTCCAATTTCAAATCCGGACATACGCCTAAGTCCGAAATCACCATACGAAGCTACAGCAACTCTCGAAATTCCATTTCGACCCTCGGATCAAAATCTCGCCTAACAACCGAAAATCGCCAAAATACTACTCCACCAATTCAAGCTTAATTCTACACCGGACCTCCAAAACCAATTCCGATCA
>MCJB01014325.1:119921-236225 GCA_002018475.1 Nicotiana obtusifolia | reverse complement strand
TATCCACATTTATAAACTTCAAATTTCTCACAGCCCAATTATTTCAACACAGCGTGTTACTCTCAACCGGCTGTAGCAACTCGTGCTTACGCGCCCATCATATGTATGCCCAAAACCACGTCTCTGGTTATAGTAGTTGTTCATAATTAATTCCAGCATCGTCAATTAACCTCATATTAACCAAAACCTCATTTCAAACTTTCACAAAAACTCTGACAGTAATTCACGAGGCATGAAGACCTCATAATTATTTACTCGAATTAACGAGTCATATTTAACGCCACCTGAACACTCCCCTTGTAGGCTGAAACTCAATAATTACAGCACGAATATGGCAAAATACGCACAAAACACATAGAAGAATTATCAAATAAGCCTAACAGGCATGGCTACCTATCAGTACTATAGTACAAATGTAATTCCACACAGGGAGAATTTAAAACACCTAATTTTTCATCACAAGGATCTCGTCCTTATATAACTTCCACCGCGGCTCATAGCCTAGTTTTAGCTTTTCACATCATATTTAAAATGCGAGGATCTCGTCCTTAACTCTGAATCACAAGTAATATGCACATCGTGCCAACCGAAATCTATCCATTTCTCCTTTAAAAGTAATTTCCTACAATCGAAATCGCGACACATAATGAACTCCCATACCGATAGGGCATATAATTCATAAAGCTTTAATCAATTATCCCGAAATTACATCAAAACCCACTGTAGTGAGTAACAGAAAGTCACTTTTGGACTCATAGCCCTCAATAGTGTACAAAACAAAAATGATAGACACGGCTAAGACCATCGAAATCTCCCAACAGAGATAAACACAGTAGTAGAGTGCAAATTCACAAACTCACCATATGAGTCGATTGCCCATAATAACATCCTCCGACCACAATAGCTAAAATTTCAGGAATCTGGTGCCCGCAAAACACCTCATGACGCATATAAATCTTGTTCAAAATCTCGCAATACTGCCACGATGAAAGAGACGTGTAGAAACTCGTAACCACCTACCGAATCAATAATTCATGGAGACTCTCATCCTGTCAAGTACCATTATCTCATTCTTAACTGAATAACGATATTTCCTTTTAATGTGCCTTATAAAAAATCTGATTGCATAGATTTCAGCTCCAATAATCTCGTCTCACCCGGTGCAAGCTGCTCATGCAATAAGCCGCCTCCAACACCGAAGATCTCATATGGCGCCATCAATGCGCCGACAAGCTACAATTTGGACATGACACATAAAGAGGAACAACTCTGGAAAAGAATTATCCAGCTCGCGTACGAATAAAACTGTCGAACAGATGTTATGAACCCTTCTCAGAGGATGAGAAATAAAATACGCAGGAATAGATATAGGGGACCGTACTCAACATAACACTGTTGCGGCATGCAACTCGATCCACACATGATACTGTTGCGCCGTGCAACTCGATCCAAACATGATACCGTTACGCGAGATTAAAAGAATTTCTCATAACCCATGAACTATTATTAGAATGAATACTTCATTAAATGAGCCATGGCAACATGCAATTGAATTCCCATAACCACAGAAATTACAAACCTCAAGTTGTGGTCTAAACCATCATGACTCTTTCGGAGTCCATTCACACAACGAGGCCATTCGAATCAAATATCTTCCAAATCAATCAAGTCATGGTGGCTATCAGATTTGCACGCACAACCACATACAGCATGAAAAACTTCACACGCCGAAGGAACTGATCATTGCCACCATCACACCGATTCGACCATTACTAACTGACCCAACTTCTTTCAATTTTTACTCTTGACTTGACTTAGAAATATAATAGCTCCATTCACAACATAGTGAACTCAATTCGCATTCACCTCGAGTGACCCGAATCGCGAGACCACATCGTTTCAATACTCATGAACCATCTCATACCCTCCTTATGTGTTCAATATTATACCCATTTTGCAAGACCTTCTGCGAATCTGAAGCTATCTCTTTCTTTTCTCCAATACTGCATCGTATACCCGATGGTAACATAGAATATTCCAAGTTTCGTTTGCAACCCACTGTGAAGACTCGATCCTTAACCACACATCGGACCCGAAATCCTTAGGCACTGCACTTTAATTCTTGATACCACTAGGACCGTTATCAAGGGTCAATCACTCTGACCTAGTCCCGAAGATAACCGACTGTGCTCTTTTCCATGTACATCACATCCACAAAACACAAGCTCCGAGTATTCCCAAAAACCAGAACATGCATAGATAACGCCGCTCATGACTCGTGAGACCTATGTAACCTAGGCTCTGATACCAAGCTGTCACGACCTAAAATCCCAACCATGATCGTGATGGCGCCTCTCATGAAGACAAGACCAGCCAATTAAACTAAACTTCATCTAAATAGTTAAACAATACAGAAATAATATAAGTACGGTTTAATAATAGCAATATGCGGCAAAATACAGTGAACCATCCCGACTACAGCCCGAACCGGGGTGTCACAAAGTCATGAGCAACTAATGAAAATCCTAATAATAAGATTACTAATACAATATCTTGGCACAATTGTTCGAAGATACTGGAAATAACAAGATAAAAGAGATACGGGGCTGCGGGCACAAACAGCTACCTCGTAGTCTCTGAATCGCTGCTTTGACAGTAGTAATCAATGTCTCGGAGCGGAACCGATAACGCCTGAATCTGCACACATGGTGCAGGGAGTAATGTGAGTACTTCCAACTTTTTGAGTAATAATTATAAATAACAACTGAGAGTAAGGAAACACATAAGGCATACAACAATCCATAATGAAACAGTAAAACATGTAAAGAATCAAGTCAATAACATGAAGTAAAAGAAAATATCATGACTGGCCAAGTCATATCTCGTGACGGCGTGTCACCCGTTCCCATGGGTACCCGATGCTTACTGTGGGGGGTGCAGTAGCGCAATATCTCGTGACGGCGTGTCACCCGATCCATTCACAACACATCTCGTGGCGGCGTGCCACCCGATCCCATTAAAATCATTTAAAAATATCATTTGAATTTCAAAACTGAATTTAAGAAATGAATCAAATCAGTTAGAAGACAGTGATAAATTACCCCTGAAGGGTTCACATAACCGGCACGAAGCCCAAATAATACCCCTGAAGGGTTCACATAACTGGCAAGAAGTCCGAATATGGCAATCAGCCCAAATCGTGACGATAACATGTAAGTTTCAATCAAATACATAGTAAAATCATCAATCGGGACGGACCAAGTCACAATCCCCGGTAGTAAACGACCCCACGCTCATTATCTAGCGCATGCCTCACCTCCATATAACACTATGATGTGCCATCCGGGGTTTCAAACCCTCAGAACATCATTTAAGATCATTACTCACCTCAAACCGGCTAAATCCTTAGCCCGCGACGCCTTTGCCCTTCGAATTAGCCTTCACGTGCGTCAAATCTATCAAAATTCAGAATAATTATGTCACAATATGTTAAGGGA
Organism: Nicotiana obtusifolia; assembly: GCA_002018475.1. Classification (NCBI taxonomy): domain Eukaryota; kingdom Viridiplantae; phylum Streptophyta; class Magnoliopsida; order Solanales; family Solanaceae; genus Nicotiana; species Nicotiana obtusifolia. Next base: position 232,728 of record MCJB01014325.1, on the reverse strand, counting down.
ACAAAGCCCAAGCGAAAACAATCAAAAATACTAAGAAATCCCGAAATTAGCAAAACCCGAGCCCCGGGCCCACTTCTCGAAACTCTGAAATTTTCACATTAACTGGTTCCTTATCTCCCAACAAGTTCAACCATACAAAAATTATCGAATTCCACAATCAACTCGAACCTCAAATCTTCAATCTAAACTTAAGGATTTTCACAATATTTTCAACTTAAATCACCAATTAAATACTAAAAATAGCAATAGATTTGGGTAATTTGACCAAAATTGAGTTAAGAACACTTACCCCGATATTTCCCTTGAAAATCTCCCGAAAATCGCCTCAAAAATCGCTTCAATCCGAGCTCCATAGCTCCAAATATGTTACAATGGTCGAAACCCCCATTTTAAGAATCTGTCCAAGCAAGTCGAAATTGACATTTGAGAGTTATAAATCGCATTTGACACCTGCGATTTGCCTCAGCACCAGAAAAATAGCAATTATTTTGCTGATATGGAAATAAGCATAACTTTCTTATACGATGTCCGAATAACGAATGGCTTAACTTTCTGGAAACTAGATCAAAGGACTACAACTCTCATTCTTGGATTATCTCCAAATTCCTTACATATTACGAGATATAAGTCTCCAAAGTAAGTCCTGTGCAGCAGAAATTTCTGTTATGCAAACTGCCTGAAAACAACAGCAGTACCAGCCAACTTTAATCTATCGTAACGTTCTGTATATATGTCCAAATAATGAATGGTTTATCATTCTGGAAACTAGAGCAAAGGACTACAACTTTCCTGTTTTACTGTTTTTCTGATTCCTTATAGATTACAAGATATGAGCTTCCAAACTGGACTACTTGCACCAGTTTTTTTTCTGCAATTTTTTTCATTTTTTCCAAAGATGAAATAGTCTGTTTAACCACCCAAAACTCATCCGAGCCATTCCGAACCCTGTCCGGATATACCAACAAGTCCTAAAACATATTACGGACTTAGTCGAAGCCTTAAATCACATCCAACAATGCTAAAAACACATATCATACCCCAATTCAAGCTTAATGAAACTAATAAATTCCAACTTCTACATTCGATGCCGAAACATATCAAATCGAGTCCGATTGACCTCAAATTTTGCACACAAGTCATAAATGACATAACGGAACTATGAAGATTTTCAGAACTGGATTCCGACCCCGATATCAAAAAGTCAACTCCTTGGTCAAACTTTCCAAAAATCTTCCATTTTCCAACATTCGCCAAAATACGTTGAATTGTCCTACGGACTTCCAATTTCAAATCCGGACATACGCCTAAGTCCGAAATCACCATACGAAGCTACAGCAACTCTCGTAATTCCATTTCGACCCTCGGATCAAAATCTCGCCTAACAACTGAAAATCGCCATACTACTCCACCAATTCAAGCTTAATTCTACACCGGACCTCCAAAACCAATTCCGATCACACTCCTAAGTCATAAATCACCTCCCGAAGCTAACCGAACCATCGGAACTCACATCCGATCCCTCTAACCCATAAGTCAACATCCGGTTGACTTTTCCAACTTAAACCTTCTTAAAAGAGGCTAAGTGTCTTCTTTCTTGCCAAACTCACTCCTAACGCGAACTACTCAACTCGATCACATAAAACACGGATAACGAAGCATAATAAAGCAGAAATGGGGAAAACGGAGCGGTAACTCACAGATGACTAGCCGGGTCGTCACATTCTCCCCCACTTAAACAAACGTTCGTCCTCGAACGTGCCAAGAGTTATTCCGAGGACACTAAATTTCTAAGTGTATTACTACACGCACTCGCGGGTGATTCCACGTCATCTTAAATTTAACATGGATCCGACAACACCATCTCAATTGAAGATTATTTCTTTTATCCACATTTATAAACTTCAAATTTCTCACAGCCCAATTATTTCAACACAGCGTGTTAGTCTCAACCGGCTGTAGCAACTCGTGCTTACGCGCCCATTATATGTTGAGGGAACAAAGCCCAAGCGAAAACAATCAAAAATACTAAGAAATCCCGAAATTAGCAAAACCCGAGCTCCAGGCCCACTTCTCGAAACTCAGAAATTTTCACATCAACGGGTTCCTTATCTCCCAACAGGTTCAACCATACAAAAATTATCTAATTCCGACATCAACTCGAACCTCAAATCTTCAATCTAATCTTAAGGATTTTCACAATTTTTTCAACTTAAATCACCATTTAAATACTAAAAATAGCAATAGATTTGGGTAATTTGACCAAAATTGAGTTAAGAACACTTACCCCGATATTTCCCTTGAAAATCTCCCGAAAATCGCCTCAAAAATTGCTTCAATCCGAGCTCCATAGCTCCAAATATGTTAAAATGGGCGAAACCCCCATTTTAAGAATTTGTCCAAGCAAGTCGAAATTGACATTTGAGAGTTATAAATCGCATTTGACACCTGCGATTTGCCTCAGCACCAGAAAAATAGCAATTATTTTGCTGAAACGAAAATAAGCATAACTTTCTTATACGATGTCCGAATAACGAATGGCTTAACTTTCTGGAAACTAGATTCAAAGGACTACAACTCTCATTTTTGGATTATCTCCAAATTCCTTACATATTACGAGATATAAGTCTCCAATGTAAGTCCTGTGCAGCAGAAATTTCTGCTATGCAAACTGCCTGAAAACAACAGCAGTACTAGCCAACTTTAATCTATCGTAACGTTCTGTATATATGTCCAAATAATGAATGGTTTATCATTATGGAAACTAGAGTCAAAGGACTACAACTTTCTTGTTTTACAGTTTTTCTGATTTCTTATAGATTACAAGATATGAGCTTCCAAACTGGACTACTTGCACCAGTTTTTTTTCTGCAATTTTTCTGCAATTTTTTTCATTTTTTCCAAAGATGAAATAGTCTGTTTAACCACCCAAAACTCATCCGAGCCATTCCGAACCCCGTCCGGATATACCAACAAGTCCTAAAATATTTTACGGACTTAGTCGAAGCCTTAAATCACATCCAACAATGCTAAAAACACGAATCATACCCCAATTCAAGCCTAATGAAACTAATAAATTCCAACTTCTACATTCGATGCCGAAACCTATCAAATCGAGTCCGATTGACCTCAAATTTTGCACACAAGTCATAAATGACATAACGGACCTATGAAGATTTTTAGAACTGGATTCCGACCCCGATATCAAAAAGTCAACTCCTTGGTCAAACTTTCCAAAAATCTTCCATTTTCCAACATTCGCCAAAATACGTTGAATTGTCCTACGGACTTCCAATTTCAAATCCGGACATACGCCTAAGTCTGAAATCACCATACAAAGCTATAGCAACTCTCGGAATTCTATTCCGACCCTCGGATCAAAATCTCGCCTAACAACCAAAAATCGCCAAAATACTACTCCACCAATTCAAGCTTAATTCTACACCGGACCTCCAAAACCATTTCCGATCACACTCCTAAGTCATAAATTACCTCCCGAAGCTAACCGAACCATCGGGACTCACATCCGAGCCCTCTAACCCATAGGTCAACATCCGGTTGACTTTTCCAACTTAAACCTTCTTAAAAGAGGCTAAGTGTCTTATTTCTTGCCAAACTCACTCCTAACACGAACTACTCAACTCGATCACATAAAACACGAATAACGAAGCATAATAAAGCAGAAATGGGAAAAACGGAGCGGTAACTCACGAGATGACTAGCCAGGTCGTCACAATATTACACTCAAATTTTGATGAGGTACGCTTGGAGAGGAATGTCATTAGTCAGCTTAGAATTTGGCAATAGTTCTTGTCAGGTGAGAGAGCTCCACTACTAGTTGATCTGATGAGTAGTTATGACTTTCTATGTGTTTCTTCATCTTTGGCAGTGTATAAAGGTTTGGAACAAGGTTTATTTAATATGAGGTTGATAACCGATACCAGGTTTAGTAATGAGTAGCTATTGTGGTTCGAAGATATTATTATGAGTAGATGAGTTGTGTGGTATATTATGTGATTATATCTTAGAATATGGTTATGTATTGATGCAACTTGTTTAAATTTATACAGTGTATAGATGCGAGAATCAGGTTTTATAGGAATTTCGGATGTTGGAGATTGGGTTCTAAGGTTTATGGACTAAGGTTGAAGAAAGAATCTTTAGTTAGGTTGCGTTGATGAGATTATATGGATTGAAGTGACATGGTATCACCCATACGCATGTGTAAGGTGAGTCTATACAGTGGTTTGATGGATTTGGATTGACTGTTGGTACGTTCGAGGATGAACGTATATTTAAGTAGAGGAGAATGTAATGACCCGACCGGTCGTTTCGAGCATTAGCATTCCGTTCAGTGGTTTGAGGTCTTGAGTAGCTTCATATGATGTATTACGAATTGCGTGCATGCTTGGTTTAGTTTCGGGAAGATTTCGTAGCGAGTTGGAACACTTCGTTCCTAACTTAGAAGTAAGTTAGAAGTGTTGACCAAGTTTGACTTTTGTGTATTTGTCCTCGGATTGGAATTTTGATGGTTTCGTTAGGTTCGAATGGTGATTCTAAAATTGAGCGTATGCCCGTATTTGAGTTCTAGTGTTCCTAGATAATTTTGAGATTAATTGCCGAAAGGTGAAAAATTGAAGGTTTGGAGAGTTAATAAGTTTGACCCATAGTTGACTTATGCTTATTGACTTCCATTTGGGATTCTGAGCCTTGGAATAGGTTTGTATGATGATTTATGACTTGTGTAAAACTTGGGGTCATTCTGAGTTATTTAGACGTGTTCGACTTAAGTTTGAAATTTGAAATAGTTCATTAAAAGCCTAAATTGAGGTGTGATTCGTCGTTTTGAATTTTGTTTTGTGTGATTTGAGACCTCAAGTAGGTCCGTATTATGTTTTGGAACTTTTTGGTATGTTCGAATGGGGCCACGAGGTGCTCGGGTGTATTTCAGGCTGGTTGCAGACAATTTCTCCTTTGTTTTTCGTTGCTGGCTTCTGGTGCTGAGAGTGTTCTTTGCAATCGCATAAGGAGGATTGTGATTGCGAAGTGTTTTGGGAGCTGGGCTGGACGTTCTTCTCCGTGTTCGTGTCATTAGAGTCGCGTTCGCAGTTGTTGCGACTTTAAGCCTTCGCATTCGCGTACAGGTTCACGCGTTCGCTCAGTGTTGAGTTAGGCTGGGAATGTCGTTTAATTGACCTTCGCGATCGTGGGAAGCCATCGTATTTATGTACTTCTATGAAGCCATGCATCATGATTCGTGGGTGGGGCTGCGTTTGCGCCGAGTCTCTAAGGCAGTTGATGTTTTGTGATTCCCGATCTCAAAGTTGGTCCCGCAATCTTGAAGGGTTTAGTGGGAGTAGTTGTATAAGGTCCTATTTTCGGACTTGGAATTCCTTATACCATATTTTGAGATTGGGAGCTTTCATTGAGAAAATTTTTAGGATATTTTACCCACTTAGATTTGGTAAGTATGTTTACTCGAATTTGATTATTATACAAGATTTCATCTTTGATCTTGGCATTTGATTGGTGCATCTAAAAGAGAAATTTGGGGTTTTTTGCAAAATTTTTCTAAAGTGACAAATTGAGATTTGAGCATCAATTCGGAGTTGGATTTGAATGAAACTTGTATGGTTGGACTCATATTCGAATGCGTTGTTAGAATTTGTGAATATTTTTGTGTTCCAAGGTGTGGGTCCGGGTTGACCTGATAGTTGACTTTGAGTATTTTGTTAAAGATTCGACCTTTATCATTTGGCTTTGATTCCTATGGAATTATTTGATGTTATTGAATTATTTTTTGGCTATGTTCGAGTCGTTCAAAGGTTGATTTGCACGGGAAGGCATTTCAGAGTATTGATTTGGCTTGTTTGAGGTAAGTATCTTGCCTAATCTTGTTGATGGAATAACCCTTAGGATATGACCTTGTTTATCTAATTGGAATGTGTGAGAAGCGACGATATGCGAGTTGATGAGCGTATATGCGAGTGCTATGTATGATTCTTGTTCGAAGTAGTCTTTTGGCTGTACTATGCCTTGATTTCGACATTTTGCTTCTTGAAATCATGCTTTATATGTTTGTATAACTATGGGAACTCCGTGAATCATACTGGAGATCATGAGTAGGTGTTGATTTCCTATTGAGCACGATATTTGTTTTTGTATAGCGTATCTTCTTGGTTTAAGCTGTAGTTGTACAACTGCACATGCATACACCTTACCATGCTCTCTTCTTCAGTCCATGAGTATGTGATTTGATATCCATTTTTCATGTACATGAATTTTTGTATATGTTTTCTGTGTGAAATTGACTGAATTGGTAGCATGTGCGTGGTCCGTGCGGATTTGAGATATGATAGCACCTGAGTGGTCCGTGCGGTTGTTATATATGGAACGTGAGTTGTCCGCGCAATGTTTAGATAAGGTTCTATCCCCGTAGGGTCACCTTCTCATATTTCTCTCTTGATGGTGTACATGCAGGTTGTGAGAAACCAACGGGTTTCTGGTTGATGTGGATCTTGGTAAAGTTGATCATTGGTTGGACTTTGCATCTCTTCTCTATTTGCAAATCCTTGGATGTATACATGATTTTTCTGCTTATCTTCTCTATATGCTAGCTTTGGAATGTATACATTTCCTTATGCATATATTCTCTATATGCTACCTTACTTGATGAGATGAGACACGATACATATCTTCGCTTTATGTGAACCTGTGTGAATTGACTTGTTTAATCATGCATATCTTCTCGATATGCAATTGATGAAGGATTATTTAAGTTATTATGCATGTCTTCTCTATATGCACTTTTTGAAGGATTAATTGCTATTTCATGCATATCTTCTCTATATACAGTTGCTGAAGGATTATCTGGTATTTCACGGATATCTTCTCTAGATGCAAATGTGGAAGGATTATTTGATACTTTACGCATATCTACTCCATATGCAAGCTTGATGATTTAATGATATTGGACTCATATCTTCTCTATATGCTGAGTTGTAGAACTGGAATAGTATCTGGCATATCATCTCTATATGCAATTGTTGATGTGTTGTTTGTTATCCGAAGCATACCATCCTTACATGTTGAGCTGTTAAGAGACTTGCGCACATCTGCTCTATGTGCACTATGTGGTACCTGTATTTTTTCTGTTTAGACTTTGTCACTGATGTTGGGTACATGGATATGTTACTGAGCTGTGCCAGTTATATATACATACATATACATATATATATATATATATAGTGAGTATCCTTGACTTGAGATCTCGTCACTACTTCACCAAGGTTAGTCAGGATACTTACTGAGTATATGGGGTCAGTTGTACTCATACTACACTTTTACACCTTGCATGCAGTTCTTTGAGCCGAGCTGTTGTGGATGACAGAAACTAGCATTGAAGATGCACCTATTTTTCGGATATAGCTACTATTTGTCCTTGATAGCTTTGGATTTGTACTTCTGTTCATGTATATTCCAAAAAGATGTTGTATTTATCTTCGTACCAGCTTTGTAAGTCTACATCTTAGCGTGTCATGACTTGTACTACCAATCCTTGGACTATTGTATGATAACACAACTATTTCATTTACTGATTATTTATGATCTTCATTAGAATTGTGTAACTGCTGTTTGGCTTACCTAGCAGGTTAAGGTAGATGTCATCATGACTAGGTGAAATTTGGGTCGTGACAGAAGAATGAAGGTAAAGTATGATGATTTCGTTATACAAGAACAAGTGTGATATTGAGACTTGTAATGACTATAGGGGTATCAAGTTAGCTACATGATAAAAATTTGGGAAAGGGTGGTAGAGAGGGTGAGGAGCGGGTGTCCGTTTTTTGAGAACCAACTCGGATTTATGTCAAGGCGATCTACTAAAGAAACCATTCATCTTGTTAGGATATTTTTAGAGAAGTATAAGAAAGGAAGAGAGACTTTTATATGGTGTTTATTGACCTACAAAGCATACGACAAAGTTCAAAGGGAGGTTCCATGGAGATGTTTGGAGGAAAGAGTGTACCTGTGGTATACATTAGGGAAATTAAGGATATATGCGTTGGGGCCAAACCGTGGGCAAGAGTAGTGGAAGGAGACTCGGGGTATTTCCCAGTAGTAATGGGGTTACAGTAGGAATATCCAAGGGAAAGTGCCATGATGACATAGTATTGATAGATGAGATTCGCATTGGAGTTAACATGAAGCTGGAGGTTAGGAGAGACCCTAAAGTTTATAGGCTTCAGGTTAAATAGGACAATGATGGCGCAATTGGAGTACAAGTTCAGTGATGTAATCCATGAGGCAGTTGTGGAATGAGAACTAATACACAGGTCATCCCCAAGAGAGAAATTTTCAAGTATAGTGGATTAATATTCCAAGAAAATGGAGAGATTGACGATGATGTCACATCGTATTGGAGTGGAATTGATGAAATAAACACTCGCATCTATTGTCTTTTATGATATGAAGGTGCAATCAAAACTAAAAGATCTAATCCGTGGAAGTATTTTAGTCTCTTGAAAATGTGAGCGAATCTAACTCATAATTTAAAAGTATCATATCGGAGGGTGATGTAGCATCCTTGTTTTAGGTGCAACATAAAATGAGTATAATTCTTAAAGGAATATAATATCATTATAGTAAATTTGTAATTTCCTTGGAGCCTAAGTACATAGTTGGGATGACGGGGTGGCAGGACCCAAATACAAAGACCTAGTTTACAGTGCGATGTTGCTCGTGTACAACTCTTTAGAAATAATTTATTTACACCAAATGCTAGGAGATAGAGTCATCTGACCCTTCTACGCATTGCAGATTTATTCCTAACCTCCTATTCTTGAGCCCGATTCCTGTTATAATTCTGCTCCAGGGTGACCTTTGGTGATGATTGTTCTAGGTCTCGAGCTTGTACTTATCATTTTTACTCCCGCATGACATAGTCTCCTAATGTGTGTCAGAGATGCTAGCACTAGATCAATGAACTAATCTTTCATGTGGGGCGTTAGGCCTTTTGTGATGTCACCCGCTGACGGTCATGTTCCTATAAAAGGAAGCGAAAGGGACAAAGGATGTTATATTTAGATTACCAACATTTGATTCTTGTGTTGCTGAGAACACACTCTAGGGAACGTAGTCCCTAATCTTAAAGTGTGGCAGGTTGGCTCTTTTGTTATAATATTTCTCGATCTTCTGTTTCTGAGCGGCTATTCGGACTAGGGCCAATTCTCGTTGTCCTTCGAGAAAATCCAATTTTGTCGCAAATTAGCATGGATGAACTTTAGGCTGGGTTCCCTACTTTAATCAGAATAAGTGCTTAAGATCCATATAATAAGGAAGTAGGGCTTTCCCTAGTGCTAGATTTCATTGTCGTTCTATAAGCTCAAAGTACTCCGGGTAGTTCATTCAGCCAGTTTCCCTTAGTCACTTACAACCTCTTATTCTATGAATTCAGCAAACCTTGTTGGATCACTCTACTTGTCCATTTTCTCTCGGGTGGTAAGATGTGGAGGTAATCCTCTTGATTTTCCATTCTTCAAAGTCTATGTTGTTTCCGACAAACTGTGTCCCATTTTCCCATGTTATCTATTTTGGTATCGCAAATCTGCAAATGATATTTTTTCAGATGAAGTTTATAACTTACTTCCCTCGAAATTGGCAAAATGTGCCCGTTTCTACCCTTTTGGAGAAGTCATCAGTTATAATTAGAAGGAATTTTACATTTCCGAGAGCCTATGGTAATGGCCCAACAATGTCCATTCCTCATTTTATGAAGGGCCACCCAGAAAGTACTGATTATAAGGGTTTAGCCGGTTGATGAAACCGTCGGCCGAACCGTTGGCATTGCTTATTTTTTTTTTGATAATATCTACTACGTCACATTTCATTCGAGGCCAGAAGTATCCAGCTCTTAATAATTTTTGGACCAATGATCTATTCCCAGAATGATTTTCGCAATGGCCCTTGCGAAGTTTCTGCATCACATAATTAGTGTCCCCTGGGGCCCAAACATTTGGCTAATGGGCCACTTTATGTTCTATGATACATTTGACACGAGGCACATCTGGAGGCTTTGTTTCTAAGCTTCCGAGATTTTTGCTTATCTTCCGGTAGTGTCCTATTTGTTAGGTAGCTGATGATTTCACTGTGGTAATCACGAATTAATGAGCTGTGTTAACCTCGTTCCAATGTTAGCCGATGGTGGAGTAAAATAGATGAACTAGTCGATTGTGTATTGCTCTTTTTGGGGAAAAAATATTTCAAGAATAAGTGGTGTATCACTCGTTTATGGTTTTAACTTATGCTTCAATTGCTAATCATTTCGCTCCATTCTTTGGAAAGGAATCTATTGTGTTTAAAACCTTCATTACTAATGAACCTAAAGTCATGATTTCGGAATATTCTATATGTTGATGTTTATGATGATGATCCTTGAAAGTAAAGAAAAAAAAGTCTGGAATATGAAATACGGCCAACATGCCATGAATGAAGAATCACAGGTATGGCCAATAGAGCCGAGGAAATAATGATGTTGTGAATAGTTGAAAGTACTAATGAAGCTATATATATTATGAAAGGTTACGGGGTGAATATATTTGTACTTCTGCTTCCCTTGTGTGCAAACAAAATATTTTTTTGGAGTATCATTAGCGAACCGAGGAAGGGTGGGTCGTAAGACCCATACCCGAAACTATACGTGCCGTTGTAGGAGTTTATTGTGATTATTCCCCGTATTTGGGATGATATTGATGTGCTGAGATTATTACCTGATTGGGATGAGGTTTTTGGTAGCCCTGGATTTGATGTCGACTCACACGGCATATGTGGGGAGATGACCTAGCCGGTCGAGTGGTGATCAGACGCCATGTTGCGCGCATGGTGGTTCCTACTCTTGGTAACACCTTTCTTCCTTTCGCATCGCATAATCCACATTGTTCGTGGAGAGATGACTTAGTTGATCAGGCCAAGATCAGACTCCCTGCTAAAAATACAGTGCTATATTGGTGCTAATGATCTCCCAACCAAAAATAATATTACTTTCATGTTTTGAAAATTGTTAAGTTTTTACTTGGCATTTGGGTATCGTTGAATGTTATTTGCTGCTTTCATGATTATTTCCTTCTTATATTGGCATTCTATTTCGAAAGAGGACATTTAGCTTTATATACTAGTACTATTCCACATGTATAAAAGAACAAAGCAAGAGACTCAAGGAAAGCAAGCTAAATCATAGACACGAAAGTTTTCCTACAAAAGGGGGCTGGCTTCAACAACCCATAAGGGACGGCTTGCCAAGCTACACAAACAGTTAATTTGTTTATAGTCGCAAAAGTTCACCAGGGGCAGCTTTGATTTTCGTGAGCAGTTACTCTATTCAGCAGATTTTGGTAAGCCCTACTCTGTTTCGGGCTTTATTTCGCTTGACATTATACTTTATTCTTTTGACGTATAGCCGGGACATTGTCGTCGGCACTTCCATACTACTCTTCTATTGTACTTAGATGCTACGTAGACATGTTGTGGGTGGTGTTCGATGTTGGGTTATCAACTAGAAGTGTTGGTATTTGGCAAACATATTTTCCCTCATAATTATGAACTTGTAATACTTTGGATATTGTAAAATTAATATCCTTTAAGTAATATGTTTTAAAGAGTGATTGGACCGGCTATGTTGCATGGAGCGGAGTATTGGCTAGTTAAGAACTCTTATGCACAGAAGATGAAAGTAGCGAAAATACGGATGGTGAATGGATGTGTGGGTATATTAAAAGAGATATTATTAAAAATGAAGTTATACAAGATAAGAGTGGCCTCTGTAGACGACAAGATGAGGGAATCAAGACTGAGATGGCACAGACATGTAAGGAGAGATGCACAGATGTCCTAGTGAGGAGGTGTGAGAAAATGTAGAAGTAGGCCCAAGAAGTATTGGGAAGAAATGATTATACAAGGCATTGCTTGTCTCCAGCTTATGGAGGTCATGACCCTTGATAGAAAGATATGGATGTCAAAGATTAGGTAGAAGGTTAGTAGGCCGTCGAGTGTGGGATTCCATATCTGATCCTTTTTTCCATACTAGCATTAGTTTTATCATTTTAGTATTTTCTTATACTTCGATTTCCATTATTATTTATTGTTCCATTTGCTTTAATTATCTTATTACTTTATTATTTGTGTTGTTAATGTTTTTGTTTGTAGTATTTTCAATATGACCTCTTCATTACTGTTCTCCTATTCAAACTTGCTATTTTTTTTAGCCGACGGTCTTTTGGAAACATGCTCTCTACCTTCACATGGTAGGGGTAAAGTTTGCGTACACTTTACCCTTATCAAAACTCATAATATGAGGTTACACTGCGTATGTTGTTGTTGTTATTGTTGCTATTATTGTTTTTGCTATTTTAATTGTTACTTCAAATTTTATTATATCGTACTACTAAATTTATTGTTACGTAATAATGAAAAATCCCATTTGATGTAATAATCGATTTGGCGTGGTGGGATGGATAGGATATTTTCCTTCCCATTCTGCCTGTACTTATTATATTATTTGATGTCCTTTTCCTGTTATTCTATTTAATTCCACCCAGTAACTTAAATTGTCTTCTTTTTCATCCTTATTTCGTCTTTATCCTAATACAAATTCTCACTTCTTGTCTATGGTAGATATCTTTACCTTATATTTCTGAGATGATTAGCGTTTTATCCTCGTAGTCTTGTGACCTTACCCGCAAAATATTCTTTTCTCTGTTTGTATTTTATTGTACTAGAAAAATAAGGTATCTCATCATTTTATTTATCTGTTTCCATCTTCGTGGGAAATAATAAATTATTGTCAAAAGAAAAATATCTATTTCCTCTTCTAAATTTTCGATTACAAAACATGAAAGAAACTTAACTTTACTTGGAGAAAAAAAATATAAATACACAAATAAGATATTTATCTTTTCATCTTCTTTAGTATTCTCTCCTATTTTGCAGGAAACATCTGTTTTCTCTTCCAAATTTCAGAAAGGAAAATAATGTAGAGTCCATCTGAAGGAACCTAGCCAGCAAGTTATTATTTTTTGTCGTAAATCACTTTTGTGAGAATTTTATAATAAATAAAATATTTACAGCAATTACTGATATTTTAATAAACTTGTAAATTATTATATAATATTAAATTATATTAAATAATATAATTTATTCAAATATTATATTCACAAAATAATACAATACTATATAATACAATACAAAACGATTTATCACAAAACAATAAACAACAATAATCCAAACAAGCTGCTATCTGAACATGAAAACATATGTGTCCTACAATATATAAATCTGCATTAAATTTATATAAAAAAACGCACTACTACCATAAGTTATCATAATAAAATATTTATATTTCAAAAAAATTGAAGGAAAATGTTCAGTGGTGTCTACAGAGAACCTCTCGAGCGTAAATTTTACATGAGATGTCTGTTTACCCTTAAATCTGGATAACAATTGAATTTGTTCGTAGTGCTAAGGATCCGTGAATCAATTTGATACAATGCAAAATATAAAGTAAATGATTAAAAGATAATAGGCAAAAGGAAATAACCAAACCGCAGGAATTGGATAGCTGGTGATGAAATACAAGAAATAGACAAGACTTGATGAACAATAATAGTAGCGATGAACAGTAATTATTATAGTATTTTCTCTCTCAATGTATATTGTGTCTTACAATGAAGGTTGAATGCCCTTCTTATAGGTAGATGAAAGAGCCCTAAATAAGATAAAAGACTAATTACAAGGCAAATCCCTTTAATTACGGGATTGAATATCCTAGAATGGTGGCTTAACGTCTATAACGGTTGAGATATTTACTCCTGGCGAGATATCAGGAATCCGCGGGATATCCGGTCGAAACTAACTTCTTGTTCCGAAACATTTCTCGGTCGGTCGATATCGGTCGTCCCATCTCGATTACTTCTGATGCCCATGCTCGACTTGCTGTCTCTGGGTCGGGATGACCCGGTCTCGTATTGTATTCGGGCCTGACCCCTCTCAATCAATCGATCGAACTTGACCCAATACAGATAGTCCCTTCGTTTATTGGAGAGTAAAGACAAAAAATGATATGAACCGTCATTCTTCAAATACTTTGATTAAGTAGTCGACATATCCTTTAAATATGCCACGCAGTCAAAGCCATCAAACCGTTTAACCCTAAAAGGGCTTTTCGCGTGACGGTAGTGTTGTGATGCACATGATCATTGACGCGAGACATCATTATCTGTCTCGTCTGCAGAGCCCTATGCATTTAATGCGTGCATTCAATGTTGGTATACCTCGTGTTCTGAACCGTCGCCTTTTGAGAAAGTATAAATACTTCTTTCCCTCTTTGCGTTTTACTGCTTCACTTTCACGCTGATTACCCAATTACTTCCTTAAGCTTTTTTCACCAGAGAAAGAAAACTTTTAGTCTTCTTCACCGGAAAATCCCTCTTCACCTTTGTTTCTTGCTTCCGTTACTTCAATGGCCAAAACTTCAAAATCAGTTCCCCCAAAAGAAACTTCATCTGCCCAGTCTGTTGAAGAGGTTGGGCCCTCCCGTACTGAGGAACCCTCTATGGAGCCTCCATTGAAGGCTTTCATACCAGTGGGATGCTTCATAGGCTCCGAATTCAAGGTCGAGAAGCCTTCTCCGGTGCCCGGCCGAGGCGAACCGGTTTCTGAATACCTCAGTTCGATCACCCCAAAACATCTTGAAAGGGTGAAGGCTAAGTGCCATTGGGCTGACAAGGATGTAATAATCCCTTCTCAGGACGAAGCCATCACCACATATGTGGAGGGATACCTTAACGTATATACTTATCCGTTCACACTAGGACCTATAGACCCTCTAATCATCGAGTTTTGTAGGAGATACGAGGTCACTCTAGGTCAAGTCCACCCTTCTGCGTGGCGTACAATTTACCTTTTCCGTTTTTTCGTAGATAAGGTCGAGGGGGGCATCCTTTTACCCTCGACCATTTGCTTCGATTATACAGTCCCCGGATGTTCCGAGGAGGCTTGATTAAACTAGCTCGTCGGGCCAGCAAGGCTCCGTTCTCGAGCATTGACGAATATAGGGATCATGGTTGGATGAGCCGATATGTTCGAATTAAAACTTCCGACCTGATCCTTGCCGATAGTATGTCGTTCCCCGAGAAGTGGAACATGAAACGTAAGTGCTTCTCTATTTATCCTTTTTCTATACTGTCTTTGAATGCATAACCGATGTGTTATGATGTGCAGCCGTTTCCCAGGCACCGGCCGCAATCGAGGACTTGATGGAGTGGGTCAGGAAAGTCTGGCCCAGAGGTCCTATTCCGAGCGGGCCTGGAGAGAGATATCAAAAGGCTTTTGGGAGGCTAAGAACCATGGTGAGCTTCATCAAAATCTATATCTTCTAAAAACGATTAACACCAACACTTAACCTTTTGAAAACTTATTTTACAGGCCTCTCGAAGGATGCCGAGCTGAGGTCGGCAGTTACCGGTGGGGCAGTTCAACGTCCTTCTCCCACATCGAAGAAAGAGGGGGGAAGAAAAAGAAAAAGGGCTCCCGACCAGGCTGAGCCCGAAAAGAAGAAGGGCAGGAGGAAAATGATAGCTCGTAAAGTCACAGTCACTGATCCTGCCCTCACACCGAGTGATGACTCCGAGGGGGAAAAGAGCCCCGAAGTTGCACATGACAAAGCCCCTCGGGAAGCCCTCGAGCAGAGCGTAGAGGAAATCGGTGCCTCCCAAGGAGAGACTATTGAAACGGGAGCAAGGACCGGGGACCGAGCCAATGTGCAGGCGACTGCACAAAGATCCTCGGACATCCCCGAGATGGCGCATTCACCCTCCTTCTCTGAAACAACTCTGAAAGATGCCCAAGAGGCTAGAATACACACGCTGAGCAAGGTGCCGGTCACAGCAGGAGTCTTCGAGGAATTTTTCGACGGGGTGCCGTCGGC
Organism: Nicotiana obtusifolia; assembly: GCA_002018475.1. Taxonomy (NCBI): domain Eukaryota; kingdom Viridiplantae; phylum Streptophyta; class Magnoliopsida; order Solanales; family Solanaceae; genus Nicotiana; species Nicotiana obtusifolia. The sequence continues at coordinate 216,755 of MCJB01014325.1, read as the reverse complement.
TGATACTTTTGGCCTCGAAGTCCCCAGAAGGAGTCCCCCAGTCGAGACAAGTGGAGTATCGGCTGGTATCAAATTAGTGGACAAATTCCCCGCACCGAGCTCTAACCCTGAATGGAGGAGGGTGATAACTTTTTCTGTCCCTGAGGACGGCGGAGCACTGGGCCCACCGGTAGGCATAGCAAGCTATCTCCACAGCTTGGTGACTGAGTAAGACCGGGCTTCAATGAATGTTGTGGATTGGGCTTGCCTATTCAATGAAGCTCAACAAGCGTTGAACAGGGTATGGTTCCTTATTTGTTTTGTACCATGCTTAGTGTTTTGGCTTCGAGCCTGTACTGATAATTTTTAATTTGCATTTCCTCTAGTCTTCGGTGTTGTATCACGAAATGTTCCTTCGAATCAAAGAAGGAGAGGAACTGGAAAGGGATCGACATCGGCGGCTTGAAAATCAGTTGTCAAGTCTCCGGGCCGAGCTGAACTCCGTAAGGAAAGAGCATGCCTCTTGCGTTGATCGAATGGGGCAAATGGATAATAGGTTGGATCAACTCGGGTTCGAGCTGAGCGAGGCAAAGGCTGAAGCGAGCGGTTGGAGAACCAAGGTTGAGCTTCTAACTGCAGAGAAAATGGCTCTCCAAGAACAGGCCTTGGCAGCGCAAGAAAGAATCGAAGCCTTGCTGAAGGACAACGAGTTCCAACGGCTCCAAGTCGAGTCATTCAACCTTGACCGGGCGGCTCTAACCAATCGACTTCAGGAAGCACAAACGGAGAATGCTGCTACCAAGGCCAAAGCTGACGACTTGATAGCTCAGTATAAAGCTGACGCCGAGGTAGCTCACGAGCAATCGAAGGCGCTGATCGAGTATACTCAATGCCAAGCTCGCCTTTCTGTTCTCGAGGAGCTCCAGGCCCGCGGCCTCGATTTGTCTTCCGACGTGGCAGAGGCATCGAAGGTCAAAGATGAAATGAGATGAAAGACCTTTCCTGAGGAGTACGAGGACGGCTCGGATTGATGTAGTGCTATTATTTTGTAGCCTGAATCATGTAAAGATCCCACTTTGTACAAAGACATTTTCTAATATATTTCGAGTTGAATCCTTGATTTTCATGCATTGAAATATCCTGCCTTAACTAGGATTATAAATTGTGACCGACTAATTACTAGTTAGCCCGGCCTTAGCCTCGAAGCAAGTTCTGAGCATATTAATAACTAGTTTGGCCTTAGCCTTGTTCAAAGCGATAACTAGTTTGGCCTTAGCCTTGTTCAAAGCGATAACTAATTTGGCCTTAGCCTTGTTCAAAGTGATAACTAGTGTGGCCTTAGCCTTGTTCAAAGCGATTTAAACGAGCTCTTATTTGCTCTGCTTTCAACCATTAAGCTTATAGGGATCGGGGTCATGCCTTAGCAAAAATTAGACCCTTACCAAATAGGTTCGATCTTAACTTGTTTCGAAGTCTTGTTCATTCAAGCTTCGATTAGATATGAGTTTTCAATTTGATTCGGCCTTGGCCATAGATCGGGATTGCCAAGATCGGTCTTAATTCCCTTTGCGCTTTATTGACTTTAATAAGGCCTTAGCCTGATTTGTCGGTTTCGGAGTTTGCCTGGTTAGGTCTTATCCCCCCCCCCCCCGGTCTCGAAGCGCGTCTTTCACTAACATCAATTACTGATAAGACGAAGATAATTAAATAAAAAGCCCTTAGGCTTGAGAACACAATGTAGGCATCAAATGACTTTGTTAATATTCATATACTTGTACATCTTCATTTGTCGGAGGGGAACAAGATTGATCTAACCGGGTACGGCTCTTTTGACCGTTTGACCCTTACATGAAATCCTAACAATCTTAGTTTAGCCCCCTCGAAATCGAAGCAATTGGCCCTTGGGCTTAAGAACTCGTGAATTCCAGTAAATGGTTAATCTATGTTAGCACGACATATGGTTGCCTCATTAAAAACCTTGCCGAAGGGAAAAATAGTGCAACGCATGCTTTCAGTCCTAACTCTTGCTTGATATTGGTCTACCCTGCATACGTCAGTACCAGTAGATAAAAAATAAAAAGAAAGTAAAAAGGTGAGGTCGATTACCTTAGCAGTAGTATCTTTTCAAGTGGCTCACATTCCAGTTATTTGGCAACGGCTTACCATCCGAAGTTCCGAGCTTGTATGAGCCCTTCCCGGTGACCTTTAGTATAGTAGAGGGACCTTCCCAATTGAATTTGTTCGTAGTGCTAAGGATCCGTGAATCAATTTGATACAATGCAAAATATAAAGTAAATGATTAAAAGATAATAGGCAAAAGGAAATAACCAAACCGCAGGAATTGGATAGCTGGTGATGAAATACAAGAAATAGACAAGACTTGATGAACAATAATAGTAGCGATGAACAGTAATTATTGTAGTATTTTCTCTCTCAATATATATTGTGTCTTACAATGAAGGTTGAATGCCCTTCTTATAGGTAGATGAAAGAGCCCTAAATAAGATAAAAGACTGATTACAAGGCAAATCCCTTTAATTACGGGATTGAATATCCTAGAATGGTGGCTTAACGTCTATAACGGTTGAGATATTTACTCCTGGCGAGATATCAGGAATCCGCGGGATATCCGGTCGAAACTAACTTCTTGTTCCGAAACATGTCTCGGTCGATATCGGTCGTCCCATCTCGATTACTTCTGATGCCCATGCTCGACTTGCTGTCTCTGGGTCGGGATGACCCGGTCTCGTATTGTATTCGGGCTCGACCCCTCTTGATCAATCGATCGCACTTGACCCAATACAATGTCCTTGAAGCGTATGGGAGTGTAAAGTGCAAAAAAAAAAAATTAGGCGTTATATGTAATGATTGCTTTGTCTATCAAAACATTATTTTCGTAAGATTTAAATTTTAAGAGTGTGTTTGGTATGATCTTTTCTGTATTTGATTGTTAGAATTTTTTCAATGAAGGTAGTTTTTATTGAAAAGGTAAAAATAACTTCTTCACATATGAGCTTTCCTCACATATTACACGAGTTACTAAATAAATCCTAACATTTGCTCCAGATGGATAATTATTTTTTTTCCTGTATTGGAAAAATGAAGTACTCATATCGGAACAGTTAAGCTGATCGTACAGACTTATGCTTTCACCTCCAAGTAAAATGTCACTATAAGGTATTTTGGGTCACCAGTCTACAAGACCATTATGGACCATGAAGTCATAGGCCTGCAGATTCAAGTATATGTAAGCAATAAATTATTTCAATGTTTGGTAATACAGTTTCTCTGAGTTGATGGCCTAGATGGTCACTAATTTTGGATAATTAGTCATTAAAGTCATATATATATATATATATATATATATATATATTTTAAAAATAATATCACTTAACTTTGGATAAATAATCATCAAAGTCATATAATTTTTTTTTATCTTTCAAAAATTAATAAACTTTACCTAGTTCACGTAAAAGGTTATTCTTATTGGATTATGTGCTTTCAAGTGATATTGGTGACATGAGAAAAATTAATTTTATGAAAAAATTATTAAAAAATTAATTTAAAATTTGATCCATTTTAAAATCCAATCATCTACCCATACCTAACTCATCCGATATATATGGGTCGACTCTAACTGCTTCTCTACTCTATATGCAATTATAATTTATTTTGAAAGTTTTTGTACTTTTAAAAAATAATTTATATCATTGAATTTTTCAGTTCCCATTTCAAAAAATTATTTTGCATCAAATTTAAAAGTTAAAATGAACTACTTACAAAAAAAATTGAACACGGCTATGGGAAAAGCAAGATAAACTTCTGAAAGTTAACATTCAATAGATGATTATGAAGATACATTATAAAAATTTAAATCAATTTAACCATTCGGTTATAACTCAGGTTATAATCTCAACTACTTAGAATTATAGTTCTTCAACCGTTTATAATTTATATGTGATTCTAAATTGTTTTTAAATTTATTGCCATTAGGCTCACCAAGTGCATGTGAACTGAAAAGTTCAATGATATAAATCAATATCATAAATTTTTTTGTAAAAAACTAATGATACAATTCAATATTTGTTAAAGTCTGCGCAACTTTAACAACAATTCTTGTTAAATCTAGGAGTCGTAAAAAGATTCTAAAATATTTTTCAAAGGATTTGAAAAATTTTCTTCCAGATAATTGAAAGATTTGATTGGTGTAATTTGATGTAACATAATTTTTGAGGTGAGAACTGAAATATTCAATTATATGAAATATTGTCCAAAAGTATAAAAACTTTTGTTAACAACAATTGCATAAAGAGCACAAAAAATGTTAAAATCAGCTCATATATGTGGGACAGGCCAGCTATTGGATGAAGAAGTGGTTTGAGTTTTAAAATAGTTCAGGTTTTAAATTAGTACTTTAATAATATTTTTTAAAATTAATTTTTTCCATCATATTAAATATCACCGAAAAGTATAAAATCCGGCAAGAACAACCATTTAAGTAAACTCAGTAAAGTTAAGTGCTATTTGAAAGATGAAAAAAGTTATATAAGAGTAACACTTCGTAATTGAGATTAAGTGTGGATGCGTTAAATGAGTATTAATATGACATTTTAGACATGTGAAGTCCTATCAGGATGAGTATGAGTGAAAATAGTTATTTTGGAACCAAGACGAATAGTGAGATGCATAAGATTTGATAGAATCGACTAAGTTTATGAAAAGTTTGTCTTCCCACTTTAGACAGTGCAAGGCCATGAAAACTCACAGCTTTAGATAGTGCAAGGTCATGGAAAATCACTGCATTATACAGTGCTAGAGTACTAACTTTAGCGCCTCTAATGATGGAAAACCGTGTAGTTTTGGCGCCTTGCGCTGTTACTTTGGCGCCTCTGATGATGCCCCGCGGTGATGATGTCTATTCGGGCCACTTTTATTTCCTCTTTAATTTTGGGACGTGTACACCTAATTCAACCTTACCTCATTGTCACAACCTCAAATCTCCCACCGTAGGATGTCGTGATGACACCTAGTATATAAGACTAGGTAAGCCTATCAAACAAGAGAATATGACAGAATTAAAGACTCTAAAATATCACTATACATCACTTTCTGAATAAAGGATAAACAATATCAAGGGATAGCAGAAGGTGACTCCGAGTCCCGCGGATGCTAAGCTGGTATACCTTGAAATCTCCAGAAGCAGCCAATCAGTCACTAGCGTCCGGCACGGGCAGATGTACCTGAATCTGTACGAAAGATGTGCAGAAGCGTAGTATAAATAAACCAACGGTACCCAGGAAGTATCAAGTCAAACCTCGATAGAGTAGTGACGATGCCAGGTCAAGAAAACATAACTATAATATGATAACGGGAAGTAATGGAGAGCGGAAAAATGAGTGATAACAAGGCAGTTAGTATCGTAAGGTAATGACAAAATTTTAAGCAAAAAGGCAACAAGAAGGAAACACATAATGAGAGCCACAAATATTCAAATACAGACAAAAACTGGTATGACAAGGAAGAATAAAAGCAACAAGAACCGTTCAACCAATAAATGTTTTCAATATGAAATGTACAACAAGAATCACAACCTAGGTATCCCCTCGTATTCACATTTCTCAACTTCAATCACAACTATTTTTTATATCATCGTGTGAGCCTTACATGGAGTTTTAAAAATTATTTTTTGCGAAATAGCTACACGTGTTTTAGCGCACCTTATCTCACTGCGTGGCTTAAGATAGTTCTCTTACTAGCAACACGCGTATCAAGCCCACCTTATCTCACCGTATGCGTATCAATCCTAGCCTTATACCACCGCATGCGTATCAATATCACAACACAATCACAACTCGCACCACAAGTGCCCATATGCCCCAACTTGCCCAAAAGTCAATTATACCGATATTTCTATAACAAATAGCCCATGACTTAACCACGATATATCCAATAATCTCAATAACAACAAGAAGAATGAGAAATACTCAACAAGGAAAGATACCTTAACAATTAACAACTTCACCTTAATATGATAATGACTTTTATAACTTCAACACCAATTACTCAACAAGAAGAAATTCCACAAAATAACAACCTCAAGTAAGAGTAATTTAACAATAAAGAGACAACAAGGCAATAAGGAAAATAACAATTTCAACTAAAACACATGAGAGCAAATATAACAAGTAAGAGGTAGAACAAATGCTACAACGCCAAGTAAAGCATGTAAGAGTAGATTAACAAATGTAAGAGTAGATTAGCAATGACAGATGTGACAAATGTAAGAGTAGATTAACAATGAAAGATGTGACATGTTATAACAATTCAATTAAAGGCATGGAAAGAGTCTATATAGCCAAAACCAGTCAAATACCACATATAACCCGTGTACCCACTCGTTACCTTGCATACATGGCTTTAACATAAAAGAAATAGTACAGTCAATCCAAATCTTATGGGGTAGTTTCCCCCAAGAAAAATTTAGTCAAGATACTTACCTCGAACAAGCTAAATCCACCCACTAATAAGTCCTTTCTGCAAAAATCTAACTCTGGACGGCTCGAATCTAGCCAAAATAACTTAATACCATAAATACAAACCATTGGAAACTATTCCAGATAATAAAGTTATAATTTTTAATGAAATTTAAAAAGTCAACTCAAAAAGTCAACCTCGGGCTTGCACCTCGGAACCCGACCAAACTTACAAAATTTGAACACCTATTCAATAACGAGTTCAACCATACAAAAATTATCTAATTCCAACCTCAAATCAACCTTCAAACCCCCATTTTTTATTTTTGAAAAGTTTCTACAAAATTCCCAATATCTTCATTTTAATTCACTAATTAGATGTTAAAAACAAATATGAAATCATGAAATATTAATAACTCCGAGTTAAAAACACTTACCCCTATCCAAAACTTGAAAGTTCCCTCCAAAATCATCCAAAACTGAGCTTTACAACTCCAACTATGAAAAATAACTCTAACACTCGATTTGGGTATTAATATTCTGCCCAGGTGTTCCTCTTCGTGGTCGCGAAAAGTCCCTCGCGATCGCGAAGAACAAAAAATCATTGCGTTCCAAAGTGGTCAACATGAATGCGAACTACCAATCACGAATGAGGTACCTCACCAACCCAGACCTACGCGATCGCAGACAAAAAACAAGCGATTGCGAAGAGCAAACGTGTGAACTTCCCAGACCTCCCCTTCCTTTTGCGAACGCGTCCCTTCTCTTGGGTTCGCGATGCAAAAATAACCAAAGCTCCAAGATCGCATCCTCACACTCGCGAACACGTTGAACAAATGCCGACCTGCCGGAGTTGATCTTCGCGATCGCATCCCTCTCCTTGCAATCGCAAAAGAGGAAACCAGATGCCCAGAAATCAACAACTTTTCCAAGTCTAAAATGAGGTCGAACTTGATCCGAAACACACCCGAGGCCCTCGGGACCCCATCCAAACATACCAACAGGTCAAAAAGCACGATACTAACTTAGTTGAAGCTTCAAATCACATCAAATAACATCGAAATCACAAATCGTACCCAATTCAATCCTAATGAACTAATAAACTACCAACTTCTAAAATTAATGCCGAATCATACCAAACCAACTTCAATTGACCTCATATTTTGCACACAAGTCTCAATCGACACAATGGACCTATTCCAACTAGTGGAACCAAAATCCAACCCCGATATCGACAAAGTCAACTCTCGGTCAAACCTTTCAACCTTCTAAACCTTCAAATTTTCAATTTTCGTCAATTCAAGCCAAAATGACTTACGGGCCTCGAAATCAATACTTGTTCATACATCTATGTCCAAAATCACCATACAGAGCTATCAGGATCATCTAAACTCTATTTTGGAGTTGTCTACACAAAAGTCAAACTACGATCAACTCAAGCTTCCAACTTTGGGACTAACTGTCCCAATTCACTTCGAAACATCCCCCGAACCAATCCAACTACCCCCGCAAGTCATATAACCACAAATGAACATAGAGGAGGCAATAATTAGGGAACGGGGTAAAACACAAAATGACCAGCCGGGTCATTACATCCTCCCCCTCTTAAAACAAACATTCGTCCTCGAATGAGTATAGAGACATATTTGAAGTGTTGAAAAGGTGAGGATCGCCTCTTCGACTGGTTGACCCCTCCATTCAAATTTCATGAAAATAATGTTCTTTGATCTCAACTTTCGGACCTAACCGTCCAAGATGGCCACCGACTCCTCAATATAACTTAAATCCTTGTCCAATTGGACTGAGCTGAAATCTATTACAAGGGACGAATCACCATAATACTTTCGGAGCATATAAATATGGAACACCGGGTGAACTGCGGATAAGTTGGGTGGAAATGCAAGCCTGTATGCCACCTCTCCCACTCTCTCAAGGATCTCAAAAGGATCAATATACCTAGGGCTCAACTTGCCCTTCTTCCTGAACCTCATCACATCCTTCATGGGTGAAACCCGGAGAAAAACCCTCTCTCCAACCATAAATGCTACATCACAAGTCCTACGATCAGCATAACTCTTCTTTCTAGACTAGGATGTACGACGCCAATCCTGATACAACTTGACTTTCTCTAAGGCATCTCAAACCAAATCCGTGCCCAATAACCTAGCCTTTCCCGGCTCAAACCAACCAACTGGAGAATGACACCGCCTCCCATATAGGGTCTCATAAGGAGCCATCTGAATACTCGATTGGTAGCTGGTGTAAGCGAACTCGCAAGCGGCAAGAATTGATCCTAAGAACCCCCGAAATCCATAACACGGGTATGTAGCATATCTCTAAGATCTGAATCGTGTGCTTGGACTACCCGTCCGTTTGGGGGCGAAATGTTATACTCAACTCAACTTATGTGCCTAACTCACGTCGTACGACCCTTCAGAAATGTGATGTGAACTATATCCCCCGATCAGAAATAATAGACACCAGCACACCGTGACGACCAAAAATCTTGCGGATATAGATCTCAGCCAGCCGCTCTGAAGAATAGATGGTCAAAACCGGAATGAAATATGCGGACTTAGTCAACCGGTCCACAATAGCCCATACTGCATCAATTTTCTTCGAAGTCCGGGGGAGCCCAACAACGAAGTCCATGGTAATACGCTCCCACTTCCACTCAGAAATCTCAAGTCTATAAAGCAAACCTGCCGGCCTCTGAGATTCATACTTCACCTGCTGACAGTTTAGGCACCGAGCCACATACCCCACTATATCTTTCTTCATTCTCCTCCACCAATAGTGTTGCCTCATATCCTGATACATCTTAGCGGCTCCTAGATGAATGGAATACCATGAACTGTGAGCCTCCTTAAGAATCAACTCATGCAGCCCATCAACATTGGGCACACATAACCGGCCCAAAATCCGCAACACCTCGTCATCTCCAATAGAAACCTCTTTGGTATCACCATCTGGTACCATGTCATTACGGACAAGCTAATAGGGGTTGTAAAACTGACGCTCTCTGATGCGCTCATGTAACAAAGGCCGAGAAACCTCGCAAGCAAGAACCCGGTTGGGCTCCAAAACATCCAATCTAACAAACTGATTAGCCAAGGCCTGAACATCCAGGGGTAGTGGCTTCTCTTCACCCGGTAGATATGCTAAACTGCCCAAACTCTCTGTCTTTCTACTCAAGACATCGGCCACTCCGTTGGCCTTCCCAGGATGATATATAATGGTGATATCATAGTCAAACCATCTCCGCTACCGCAAGTTAAGATCTTTCTTCTTGAACAGATGCTGGAGACTCCGGTGGCCGATATAGACCTCACATTGGACACCGTAGAGATAATGCCTTCGAATCTTCAATGCATGACCAATAGCTGCCAATTCACAAGTCATGGACCTGATAATTCTACTCATGAACCTTCAATTGCGGAGACGCATATGCAATCACCCTACCATCTTGCATCAACACCGCTCCAAGCCCAATACGCAATGCATCACAATACACAGTGTAAGACCCCGGACCCGTAGGCAACAACAACACTAGGGCTGTAGTCAAAGCGGTCTTGAGCTTTTGAAAGCTCGCCTCACACTCCTTAGACCATCTAAAAGAAGCACCCTTCTAGGTCAATCTGCTCATAGGTGCAGCAATGGATGAGAAACCCCATACGAAATGGCGATAATATTCTGCCAACTCAAGGAAACACCAAATCTCAGTAGCCGAATCTCTGAATTGCTTCAATCTTCTTCCGATCTACCTTAATCCTCTCACTCGACGCCATCCAGAAACACCAGCGAATCAAGCAAAAATTCATACTTTGAGAACTTTGCATACAACTTCTTCTCTCTCAAGGTCTGGAGTACAATCCTCAAATGTTGCTCATGATCCTCTCGACTGTGGGAATAAACCAAAATGTCTTCAATAAACACAATGTCGAATGAATTAAGATATGGATAGGATAAATTGTTCATCAGGTGCATAAATGTTGTTGGGGTGTTGGTCAGCCCAAATGACATCACAAGGAACTCGTAGTAACCGTACCGAGTCTTGAAAGTAGTCTTCGAAATATCCGGATCCTGAATCTTCAGCTGATGATACCCTGACCTTGAATCAATCTTTTAGAACACTCTAGCACCTTGTAGTTGATCAAATATGTCATTCCGTTCTTCACTATGACCTTGTTCAACTACCGATAATCAATATACATGCGCATATAACCATCTTTCTTCTTCACATATAGAACCGAGGCAACCCAAGCGACATACAAGACTGAATGAAACCCTTGTCAAGCAACTCTTGAAGCTGCTTCTTTAACTCTTTCAACTCCGTTGGTGCCACACGATATGGTGAAATAAAATTGGGCTTGGTGCCCAGCAACAAGTCAATACCAAAATTAATATCTCTATCAGGCGAAATGCCCGGAAGATCCGCCATAAATACATCTGGAAAGTCTCTCACTATCAGAAATGACTTAACGGTAGGTGTATCAACACTAACGTCTCTCACAAAGGCTAGATATGCATCATACCCTTTTTCAACCATTCGCTGAGCCTTTAGACAGGACACAACCCTGCTAGAAATATAATCCAATGTAACCCTCCACTCTAAACGCGGCAAACCTGACATAGCCAGTGTCACAATCATGGCGTGTCAATCCACAATAGCATGATAGGGCGCTAACCAGTCCATGCCCAAGATCACATCAAAGTCTACCATACTGAGTAGCAATAGATCAACTCTAGTCTCAAAACCACCAATAACAACTTAGCACGATAGATACACCCGGTCCACAATAATAGAATCTCCCATAGGCATGGACACATAAATAAGAGAACTCAAAGAGTCACGAGATATATCCAAATATAGAGCAACGTAAGATGACACATACGAATAAGTAGATACCGGATCAAATAAGACTGATGCATCCATATGACAAACCGGAACCATACCTTTGATGACAACATCCGATGCAACCACCTCTGTCCTAACTGGAAAAGCGTTGAATATGGCCTGGCCTCCCAATTTAGGGAGACCTGTACCCACCTGACCCCGACCCCTAGCTGGCTATGCATGTGGAGCAGCAAGTAGAGCAGTAACCATGGCCAGTGATGTTTGTGGACTAGGTGGAATCCAAGGAGCCTGAGTAGTCCGTAGAGGCGCACCTCTCCTAAGTCTGGGGTAGTCCCTTACCATATGTTTGGTATCGCCCCTTTCCTTATTTCTTTGATAATAGAGTTGGCTATCTTTGTGGCATCGATTGTACAAGTTCGTGAAGAGGGCTGGACGAGTGGAATGAGGGAAAGCGGCTCGATCGACAAAAAAGAAGAGTAGCCTCCCTAGAACCTGGCAAAGTCATTATCAATGAATTCCTGAGCAATTCTCAACCAACATATGCGATTCATCACCATACTCAAATCAAGCTCTCGGTGTGTGTGGCAGCTAAAACTGACCCTGGCCTGGTTGGCTAGATTGAACGTTGAAGGCACCCCGTGCAGGAGGTGCACTAGAAAGCAGTTGTGCAAAATAGGCAACCTGAGCCCTCAAAGTAGCCAGAGCACCACTAGAAGCTAGAAGTGCTGAATGCACTGGATGGCTCACATAGCCCGTGCCATGACGGGCTGCAGCTGGGGCGCGGGCACCACTATATCCTCCAAAATCTCGAGGCCTCTTGCCCTCCCTGTCCTCTCTCTCACGGCCCCGCATACCCTCCAATCTCCGTGTGATCTCTACCACCTGCTAATATGGAGTATCTGTTTCCAACTCTCGAGCTGTGCTATATCTAATACCATAGTTGAGCCCCTCAATGAATCTCTAGACTCACTCTCTAACTGTAGAAACCAAGGCAGGTGCATGTCTAGACAATTCACTGAATCTGATGGCGCACTCTGACACGAGCTCTGATACTGTTAATTTGAGTGCCTATATGAATTACTAAAGAACTTGGTTATTTACCTTGTTCCTTAAATGTGAAGTAAAATAAGCAGTAAAGTAAATACATCGATTTTCACATGCAAGATCACCTGGCTCAAAAGGTGCAAAAACCGTCTACTACGTAGGAGTTTTAACTTCAACTCCAATAGCACAATGAGCCAAAATGAATCAGTTACATGACTGTAATTCAATACTCTCCAATACTCCTACTACAACTATTTGATTTACAAGTTACTCTAACTTGTAAAGAAAACACTCACTCCAACTCTCTAATTATTTGTGACACTTTGATTATAACTCAATTTCCTAAAACACATTCACTAGACTAAATCAAGAAAAACACAACCCTGGTACTCGACTACAGTGTGCAAATGTAGTTCTTTAGTTGATGTGTACAAGGATAATCTCACAAGTCCAAAATATATAGTATTTAAATGCCTAGACTTCAAGATCTTTTAGGATTTTTATGCATAGTCAGCTTTTCGTTTGATAGGATTCTTACTGTTCGAAAGACTCCACAAGTTTTGGGACTCTTGTGTCTTACTGATTTATCAGTATCTTTTTGTGCAACAACCCTTATCACATGTAGAAAACTTCTTCCACCAAATTCTGACCTAGGTAACTTTGAGATAAAGTTATTGTCTTGCATATACGTTGAATCATCAACTTGAGGAGCCAGTCCTTTACCCCGAGGACCTGGTTCGTAGAACAGTTAAGCAGCTACGTTGAGGACCTAGTTCTTTGAACATTGCATCTAAAAAAACATTGTTTTAATCATCAAAATCTCAATACTCAACAAAATCCCTTTTTTGGATGATGACAAACTTTGTACAGACTAGAACCAGGTAATCACAACAAGTCGCGATCAATCAGCATGTACATTACACTATAGACAAACATATTCATAAAAACACCCCAACCTTATCTTCCCCCTTTTGGCATCATCGAAAAAAACAAAAAGATTTTAGACACATGAAGCACAGTTAATGTAAGATTCAAGGCCATACAAGCTACAACACAAGCTCAAGAATTATCAAAGCAAACAATCTAGGATGATGATCCAATACTGTACGAAGCATTAGAACAGTATAAGATAAGTCATTTAGTAGCGCCAAAATAAGCCTAGGGCCTTGTCTTAAACCATTAGAACAAAATAAACTAAACATACTGCAACCTACTCAGACTATAACAGAAAGAGAAAAAAGATTAAAGTATCACTGGGATAGCAAAAGAGACTAAGAACACTGGGAAGTAATTGGTTCGTAGGTGAGAGGTAAAGGGGGTCAATGTTTTCACAAGAGTGGCAATCTATTAGGCATTAACTTCCCTATCTCTTCTGAGCTCTCCCTAAGCTGCCTGGTTTCTTTTCTCAGCTCATCACTGTATTCACGAAGTTCGGCATTCTCTTCAACTAACTCCAACCTCTTATTGAGCTTTACGACCCTGCTGCTTCCAGGTAAAATAGCATATCCTATTGGTCTTTTAGCCTTAATCTCCTCATATCCACACTGCTTGAAGGTAACAACATCCAAAACATCATTATGATTTCCAGACTTAAGCTCAGGCAAGGCAATGTTGAGCTTGTCAAACAGCTCAGTCAACATGAAGCCATAAGGCATAGCATGCTTAGGCTTGGAGGTGTCTGGAGCACTTGCCATATGATTACTCATCAGGATAGGGAGATTGAGATAGATCTACTAGTGTCAAGCAGTTTCCTTACAGCCATGTCCAACTGAGTAGCCTCATGCCTCCTCTCAGACCTCTACAGAGTGTAGGAATTGATAAAGTGAAACAACAACTTATGGAACGGGGTCATGTCAGTCTTGTACACCTTCTGGTGATCATCTAGTTCAAATTATTGGGAGAACTTCCTTGTGACCATAATTCCCGTGTCAACATCATTGTCTGTGGCTGGCTACTTTTTCTTCAAAAGCATCAAACTCCATTTCAAACCCCCTTACCTTACTTTTGACCACCTTTCCATCAAATTTGAAGTTTGCATAGAACTTCACCACAACAGGAGCACACATATAGGGAAAAGCTATGATAAACATGTGTTTCCATCCCTATAACTCAAGTTTTTCAACCAGTTGAGCAATCCCTTTTTCATCAGTGTTTGCAAGAATCTTCCCATTGAGCACTTTTCTATTCCTGAACTCTGTGAGTCTATTAACCACAACTGGCACATTCTTTCTCTTCTTTCCTCTATTGGCCCTTGCAGATGGGGTAGCGGTTTTGTAGCTTTGGCAACTATTCTCTTTTGTGTAGAGGACTTTTCTGGAAAAGCAAACTCAGACTCATCTTCTCCGTCCAACTCAACCATAGGTTCCACAACTGAAACTTGCTTCCTTGGCTTCTTGGAACCACTAGACTCCGTAATGATTGGTTCATCAATAGATTTTCTTTTACTCCGTGTAAGAGGAGTCGTGGCATAAGGAGCCACTTCTTTTCTCATTGGAACTGCAGACTTTGTTGCTTCACAGGAGTCTTCTTGGGTTTCTTCCCTACCTTAGACAAGGGCAAGTCATCTTCATCACTGCTGACCTCCTCATCTATAGTGAAAGGAGTTAACAAGGGCCCAGGCTCTTCAGCCCTTTTCTCTCCACTTGCTTCTTCTGAAGGGGCTATGATAGTGTTCCCAATGGTCTAGAGCCTTCTGATTCCTCACTCATATTCTCTTTCTCTTCCTCACTTTCTTCATGCACTCCTTCACTCTCACTTGCCTTTTCTTGATACTCACCTTCACTCTCAGAATTACCCTCTTCTTCACTATTCATTTCGTCTCCTGCAGAATCATCCACCTTTTCACCTATCCTATCTTCTGTCTCACTCTCCTTCTCTTTACTAGAATCTCCCTTATTCTCATTATTTTCCACTTCGTTAGCGATGTCTTGAGTAGTATGTTCATCATGACTGTCCACAACTCCTTCTTCCTTTTCACCCCCATTATTATCTTCATCCTCCGTCCAACTGAATGAAAGACCATCTAATGCCTCCTTTTGCACTGGTTCTTTACTCCCTTCCCCCACAACCACAAGCACCACAATAGTGGTATCTACCTATTTCTCCGAAGTTCCTGCACTCTTTTCTATAGTGAGTTCCTCAACTTGAGGTTTATCACTTGTTGGTGGAAGAGTATCAAAAGGTGCAACATATATAGCCGATACCAGAATATCTAATTTTGAAGGAGGGAGTTGTACCTGACTTGTAGTGACTGGCACTGATTCCCCGTGAACCATAGCTTCCTTGACCACTGTGGCTACTTGAAAAGTAGCATCAGGCACTACCTTGACATTCTTGACAGATTATCTTGGAGTAGACTTGACCTTGGTTGACTTAGAGGTATTTTTCGAAGTAGACATAGATGCATAGGTGGTTGGTTTTGGAAGTGAAGGTCTAGTGGAGGTGGGGGTGCTGAGAGCAGAAGGAACATGGGATGATGTTGTCGGTACAGTGGAGGATATCGATGGAGAAAGAGCAGGTGTTGGTACGGGTTCACTTGATGGTTTGACACCTTTCTTTGATTTGGGCTTCATGTTCTTGGATTTGGCTTCAGTCTTGGATGATGATTTGGCTGTAGAAGGGGTTTGGCTGGATTAAGCATGGTGATCAGCGGAGAAAATCAAAGAAGAGAGAAGAGAGATTTATTTCTTGACTCTTGCTTAGGGCTTGAGAGAAATAGTGAGGTCTGAGAATCTGATCATAAGGCGCTTTTAAAGGCGTTACTCCTGATTTGACTGGAAGAGAGAGGGTGATCGAATTTGAGTTCTAACGAGACTCTTATAATGATTACTTTGACTATTAGGATTTCAAGAGTAATTAAACTGTAATTTCTCTACTATTCCCCTTTACTCTTTGACTAGATGGCAACTAGAAGTGATGCTAATAGGTTTAGAAGTTTGAGCATTGCAAAAATTTAGGATATTAAGTCCCAGTGAATTAAGACAAGATGGTACGTACCTGAGTCGAAGAACCAACTCCTTAGTAACTCCTTACTTGTTTCTGCAATAAAGCTTCAACACTATACATTAGTATCATACAACATAGTTAATAGCCTAATTTTTCTAAGCATGTGTGTGTGCTTAATACAAGCATGAGACTAAATCAGACACATTGTACTTGACTATCTACATCTAATTATTCTTTTTCTAGCGAATCATTAGGGTTAAACTAGTTGGAAGTATTGATTAGACCTAGTTCCAGTCTGTTCCTTTCAAAATGATCCCTACTCAGAGCTTTAGTAAAAATATCTATAATTTGATCTCCAGATTTACAGAAGTTAATTGAGATATTTCCTTTTTCAACATTGTCTTTGAGAAAGTGGTGTCCAATGTCAATGTGCTTGGTTCTCTTGTGCTGAGATGGATTTTTAGCAATGTTTATAACACTAGTGTTGTCACAGAAAATGGGAACACAATCAACAAAAATACCATAGTCTCTTAGTTGTTGTCTTATCCACAACAACTGGGCACAACAAGATGTTGTTACCATATATTCAGCCTCAATTGTTGATAAAGCCACTGAGTTCTACTCCTTTGTTCCCCAAGATACCAAACAAGAACCTAGAAAATGTGCTGTTCCTGAAGGGCTTTTTCTGTCAGCATGAAAACCTGCATAGTCAGCATCAACATAACCAACTAGATCAAAGCTATACCATATGGGATACCATAGGCATAGGTCATGAGTCCCTTTGAGATATCTTAGTATCCTTTTGACTGCCTTCATATGAGAGTCCTTGGGATTTGCCTGAAATCTCTCACACAATCCCACATAGAATATAATATCAGTCCTGCTTGCTGTGAGATACAACAGTGACCCAATCATTCCTCTATATAGTTTATGTTCAACACTTTTCCCTTATTGATCAAGGTCCAGCTTTGTTGCAATGGCAACGGGAGTGCTAATGGACTTAGAGGAGTCCATGTTGAATTTTTTCAGCAGTTCCGTGATGTATTTCTGCTAATGTATCATGGTTCCATTAGGTTTTTGCTTGATTTTCAACACCAGGAAGAAGTTTAGTTCACCCATCATGCTCATTTCGAACTCATTCCCCATCATCTCAACAAATTCCCTTCATATTGCTTCATTAGTAGCCCCAAAGATAATGTCATCTACATATAGTTGCACAATCAGAATATTCTTGCCTTTGCTCCTCATAAACAGAATGTTGTCTACCTTTCCTCTTAAAAGGTTGTTGGTTAAGAGGAATTTTGAGAGTCTCTCATACAAAGCTCTTGGGGTCTATTTCATTCCATATAGGGCTTTATCGAACTTGAACACATAGTCGGGGAATTCTTCACTGTCAAACCTAGGAGGTTGTTTAACAAACACTTCCTCTTTCAGATAACCATTCAAGAAAGCTCTCTTTACATCCATCTGATACAAGGTAAGTTCCATGTGTGCAGCAAATGCTATTAGCATTTTTATAGCATCCATTTTAGCTACAGGTGCAAACGTCTCAACATTATAATCAATGCCCTCCTTTTGATTGTATCCCTAAACCACCAGTCTGGCCTTGTTCCTTGTGATATTTCCTTGTTCATCCACCGTGTTTCTGAATACCCATCTGGTACCTATGACAGTTTTGTTCTAAGGTCTTTGTACCAAGTGCCAGACCTTGCTTCTTTCAAACTGATTTAGCTCCTCTTGCATGTCTATAATCCGATCTGGATCATTTAGAGCTTCCTTGATTTGTCTTAGGTTCAACCTGTGAGAGAAATGTCGTGAGTGCACATAGATTTCTGAGAGATGACTTGGTTTGCACTCCTGCATTTGGATCAGAGATGATGTTCTCAAGAGGATGTGAACTTTGATGTTTCCACGGCCTAATCTGCATACCCAGAGATGATTCACCCAAGGAGGGACCTAGAGGAACAGGTTTAGTAGGTACAACTTCATCAATTTGGTTAGCAGTTAGAGTAGTTCTCTCTTCTTCTTGTTCCTCACCATCACTTTCAACTTCCTTGTGGTCTCCAGATCCATCTTCAGATTGAGGTTCAAATTCCTTAGGAGATCCATCACCACCGAGTCATATGTCATAGTTTTCATCCTGCAGATCTTTCTCAGCAAAATTATTATATTCATCAAAAATAACATAAATTTTTTCTTCTACACACATAGTTCTTTTATTGAAAACTTTATAGGCCTGACTATATGGAGAGTAACCCAAGAAAATTCCCTCATCACTTCTGTAATCAAACTTACCTAGAGCTTATTTGCCATTATTATGCACAAAACATTTTGCACCCAAATGCTCTTAGGTGAGTGATGTTGTGCCTTCTCCTTCGAAGTAACTCATAGGGAGTTCTCTCGAGAATAGGTATCACCATGCATTTGTTCAGCAAGTAACAGGCAATATTGACGTCCTCAACCCAGATACTTTTAGGTAGTCCATTAGCAATTAGCATGGTCCTCCCCATGTCTTCTAGGGATCTATTCTGTCTTTCTACAACCCCATTTTGTTGTGGGGGTCCAGGTGCAGAGAAATTATGATCAATACCATGTGACTTACAGAATTCAAGGAATTTAGAATTTTCAAACTCAGTTCCAGTGTTCTTATACTTAATACATTGCAACCCAGTTTCTGTTGAATCATTTTGACAAATATGCAGAAAATATCAAAAGTTTCATTTTTAGATCCCAAAAACAAAGTCCATGTATACCTGGAGAAGTCATCTACAATGACAAAAACATACCTCTTATCTCCTCTGCTCATCACTCTCATTGGTCCACATAGGTCTATGTGTAGGAGCTCAAGGTGCTAACAGCCTTTTTAGATTTAAAAGATGACCTTACATGTTTCCCTCAAACGCAGGCATCATAAACCTTGTCTGAGGAGAACTCAACTTTTGATAGACCAAGGACCAAGTCCTTTGCCGCCAACTTGTTGAGTTGAAAGACTGGCAAGACCCAGTCTTCTATGCCATAACATTGGGTCATCTTCTACTACACTTAAGCATGTGTGCTAACTCTGAGGAAGAGACATAATAGATATCTTTTAAACATTATTATGTCTCTTACCTTTTAACACAACTTCTTCAGTGTCATGCTTAGTGATAGTGTAGAATTTGGAATTGAATTTTACTTCATTTCCTTTATCACACATTTGTGAGATGCTAAGAAGATTGTCTTTAAGGCTTACCACATAATACACATCTTCTATAGCATGAGAGAGTGACTTACAAACCTTGCCAATACTTGTTATTTGGCGCTCTTTCCCATTTCCAAATGACACACTCCCTCTTTGGAAGGCTATCAGTGAGAAGAAGGTTTTCTTTTCTCCATTCGTATGTCTTGGGCATCCACTGTCTATGTACCAGTCTTGATTGATCCCTCTCACTTTAGCCTACACCAAAAATCAGAAGTTAGTCTTGAGAATCAAGAGAAGCTTGGGTCCCTTTTTGTTTGAAAAAGGATGAATCAGATCTCTTTTTTGCCTAGAAATGAAGAGGATTAGCAGCTATCTTCTTATTAACCTTAATCCACTTAGTATGGACAAAAGGATTTGCTTTTGGTTCCTCTTCCTTATTTACATCTTTAGCAAGACCAAAGGGGTTTCTAAACTGAGCATGAATTGAGGCAGGATAAGTATCTCTAAAGTGTCTTATCTTTCCACAATTAGTGCACATTTTATTATCAGAAATTCCTACATACTTTGGATCAAACTTGGGAACAGGTTTACTGTAGCCATTTCTTGATTTGTTAGAGTTGCAGCTCTCATTCAGCCAATTAAAGGCATATGAAGATCTATGCCATTTGCTTAATCTATATAGTTCACAATTACCCTTTCTAGATATTCTTGCAGAATTTTATTCCTACATTCATCGTCACAAAAATTATCTTTAGCCCTTTTTAATTCCTTTTCAAGCTTATCCTGAGATCACTTGTAACAACCTGGCCAGTCGTTTTGAGTATTACAGCCCCACTCCCCTATTTACTACTTATCTTGTGTTCAATATTAATTATGCGACTTGACGGAGAGGGTTCAGAATGAATTGGAACACTTAGTTCCAAGATATAAAGCTTAAGTTGAAATAGTTGACCGGTTGTTGACTAATGTGTAAACGACCTCGGAATAGAGTTTTGATGATTCTAATAGCTCCGTATAGTGATTTCGGACTTTGGAGTGTGTCTGGATATTTATTTTGAAGTCCGTAGTTGAATTTGGCTTGAAATAGCGAAAATAGGAAATTTAAGTTTGGAAGTTTTATCGGGGAGTTGATTTTTTGATATCGCGGTCGGAGTCCAGTTTTGAAAATTTTCATAGGTTCGCCATGTCATTTACGACTTGTGTGCAAAATTTGGGGTAAATCGGACTTGATTTAATAGGTCTCGGCATCGAATGTAGAAGCTGAAAAATTCTTAGTTTCATTAAGTTTGAATTGGGGTATGATTCATGGTTTTAGCGTTGTTTGATGTGATTTGAGGTTTTGACTAAGTTTGTATGATGTTTTAGGACTTTTGGTATATTTGGTTGGGGTCCTTGGGGCCTCGGGTAAGTTTCTGATGGTTAACAGATCCAAAATTTGGACTTAGAGGAAATCTGAGAATTTTGCTTTCTGGTGCAATCACATCTACGGATTTTTGAGTGTAATTTTGGATTTTGTGGGAAAATTAGTATTTTGATATGGAATTAATTCCCATAATTTGTGGTGACTGAATCAAATTATTTGTGACTAGATTCGAGCTGTTCAGATCTTGATACATGAAGAATGGAATTTCTAGAGCATTGTGTAGCTTGCCCGATATTGGACTCGGCTTGTTCGAGGTAAGTAACTCTTCTATTCTTGGAGCTGAGGGTGTGAACCCTGATTATACGGTGTTATGTGTTTGCTGTTGAGGTGACGTATATGCTAGGTGATGGGCGTGTAGGCGTGTAGGCGTGCACCGTGTGAATTGTAACTCTGTTATTTCTATGATGCTGTATAGTTACCTGAACTTATCTATAAACATGAAATCTCTACGTGCTAGAGCTATTGAGCTGTGATCCATGTTAGAAAACCATGTCTAGGAAACATACGTATTATGTTGGGACCTACTGATGTCATTACTGTTGTTGAGTTATTTGCTTACATTGTAATTTCACACTTAGTCCTATTCATTCATTGCATATATATCTCGGTATCTATTATTATTTAGCGATACATCATATCATCATTTTGGGCTAGTTTCATGGCATTTTGAGCCCGAGAGACCGGAGAGATTGATAACTGAGTGAGTTCGGGTGCCTGATTTTGATATATTGATACTATAGTATGAGAGTTGTCCGTGCGGATTCAGATATTGATACTATAGCACGTGAGTTGTCCGTGCAGCACGTGACTTGTCCATGGATCCAAATATTGATATTATAGCACGTGAGTTGTCAGTGCAGCATGTGAGTTGTCTGTGTGGATCCAGATATTGATATTATAGCACGTGAGTTGTCAGTGCGGATTATAGCGCTTGGGCTGAAGGAGCCCCTATAGAGTCTGCACACACCCCCAGTAAGCGCAGGTACCTATTGAGTGCGAGTACGAGTGCCTTGTGTTGGAAGAACTGGGTGGACTGTTACTCCGAGAGTATGGATATGGTTGTTCACTATGTTACATTGCATTGACATGCACACTTGACATACAAGCATGGAGAAACATTTTTTCCTCATGATGTACGGTATCACAACATTCATGACTTCTCATACACATTGACATGTAGGCATAGAGATGTATCTTCATGCCATTTGATAATGAAACATTTACCTGTTGAAAAGTTTCGGAAGGAAAAATCACGATTTTACAAACTTACTCATATTTTAGTGTTTTCGGTAAAAGATGTGGTTTTTCACTTTTATACTTGAAAAGCATGTCTATTTCTTGGAACTGTGAATGAGCTGAACATCTTATTTCTGAGTTATTTCATGTATCACTTTTATCATACTGTTAAGAGCTGTTGTTGGCTATTGGTGTTGGACTTTGATCTGTGTTCCCGCTCGTCACTACTTTCAACCTAAGGTTAGGTTTGTTACTTATTGAGTACATGGTGTTGGTTGTACTCATACTAGACTTCTGCACCTTGCATGCAGATTTTGGGTGTTGATTCTGCTGTATGTGGCAAGAGCAGAACCTGAAGATGTACCTGCGTTCTAGTTATTGCTGCCTCTTGTTCGTGGTAGCTTTGGAATTTTTAATCTGTTCATGTATATTTTAAATAGAGGACGTATTTTTATTTCACACCAGTTTTGTAAATTCTAATCTTAGAAGCTCATGATTTGTACTACCAGTCCTTGGGGAGCGTATTAGAGTCATTTAAATGTTAATTGAATTGGATAATTTTAAATTGGCTTACCTAATGGGTTGCGTTAGGTGCCATCACGGTCAGTTGGATTTTAGGTCGTGACAAGTTGCTATCAGAGCCAGGTTCATAGGTTCTTCAAGTCATGATCAAGTGTCTAATAGTGTCTTGCGGATCGGTATGATGACGTCCATACCTATCTTCGAGAGACTACAGGGCATTTAGGATAAATTTCCCATCTTTCATTCTTTTTCGTGCGACATTGGTCCAGCTTGGAGTAAAATTTTGAATTTCTTCCACTCATTCGTATGTACATGTGAGCGCTCGGTATCAATTATGCATCACCGGCTTGTGATTCCGTGGATGAGGTGTGAGATGTGACTTCGGTGTGATGATAATGGGCCGGTGTGGAGGACTTGAGGCCGGGGTTTGACGGTAGCTTGAGCATGAAGTTTTTGGTTGTGTGTGAGTACATTCTTTTGGACTTATATGTCCGGTAGTGTCCCTATTATTGGAAATTTTAGCTCGATGAGTGGCTGGATGGTGATATGATGAGTATGCTGTGACTGCGAGATCTGTTCAGATGGTTTGGATATGACGGGGAAGAATTTTCTTGGGATGTGAGAAGGACTATTGGGTGCTTGATTTTCGTGTTGATGCAATGTATAGTCTCGAGTTATGAGTGTGTTGACATATTTTTCCTGTTGTTTAATTATGGAACGAAGTAGATTTTAATGTCTTGTTGTGAGTTCAGACATAGGAAGATTAAGTGATGCCGTAGTAATTGTGGCTGTAAATGGGTTTAGCAAGATGCTAATTTGAGGCTAAGCAGGTGGTTATCTCTTGCAGAGTAATCTACGGAGGTGTGATCCTTGTGATGTTTTGTGGAGAAGTTTCTTTTCTACCAGCGGGGTATATGTGTTGAGATTTGAATTTGAATTTGGTTGAGAAAGTTGACCTGATCGTCATGTGGACGTCTACGAGCTTAGTAGATCATCTGAGGTACTATATGGTTGGTGTTATGTGAGCTTATGAAGGATTTAGTTGAACTTTGGTTGGGGATTATGGCAGTAATAGAGTATGTGTATTATGAGTTATCGAGTGTTTTGTTCTATGGCTTTGAGCCAAGTGGGGGAGTATGCTATCAACGATTTGATTATGTGGTTATGTGTTGTACTGGTTTCAGTTTGAGGCATACTTGTGAATCAGATATGACTTGCAGAGATTAAGATCGAGGGTGACTCGAGTAAAGGAATTTATGAATACGAATTATATTACACTTTATGGGTATATGAAAATCATGGAAATGAATTGAGTTATTATGTGTGAAGGATGTAGTGTACATAGAGTATAAATTTGATCAGTTGTGTTAAGACAAGGTTACTTCTTTGTGTGTTGTTGTACTAGTGGGGAACATGTCGTTCGGCCCATTTGGGCGGTGCAATTGGGATTTAAGCAGAGTGGATGACTTTTGAGAAGGGTCTAATGGGTTCAAGATTTATATATACAGCAATTGAGAATTTTTTGGATCGATATATGGTTAGCATCTGAGATTTTGCAATGGATGGTGTCGAGACTCGCATGATTTTTATATCATTTTGAATTATACATTTCAGCATCAGGAAGGTGAAGTTAAGGGCTTTAGATTCACAGAAGGTCTCTTCAGAATGAGTGTCTCGGTTGTGGTACTTTTGGGGTGGTTGAAAGGGAATACATCAGCATATGGGCCATAGGGCGGTGTGGTTGTATGCTTGGATCTACGGTGGTGAGCTTTGGGTAAGGATCATGGTGTTCTGGCAAGAAGAAGTGTCAACTTTGGGGTAATTAGGAAGGAACTCGGGGAAATAGGACAGCCTGGTAGTAGGTTGGATCAGCACGGTAAAGGATATGATCAATTATTTGGGTATTTATAATGCAGCGAGTCTCTACAGGTGTTTCGTGGCAATGCTCGTGTGTTTTGGCAACCTGGGTGGCGTGGTTGAGTTAGATGGACTCAGTTCTGATGGCTGGGTTATGCGCAAATGGATTTCAATGTGTTCTCAAGGTTTTCTACCATGGTTCGAGGTGTATACTCCTATTGGCATGGGGAGCGTGTTGTCTGTTGTGAGTTTCTCCTAGATGAGAACAAATGGAAGGTTCCTGGCTAATTGAGTACGTATTTCTAATGGAATCAGAGTTGAACATGAGATTCTCGTACTTTTTATATAATGGCATGATAACGGTGGTGTGTTGTGTAGGATCTAGATTGGTATATGCAAGGTCGCGGTTCAGTGTTGAAGGGGAGGTCATGAATTCTCAGGCAGCATGGACAGTTTATGAGGTTTGGATGAATGCTATAACTATTTGGTAATGCCTGAGGAGAATGTACATTTTAGAAGGTGCACTGTGTTTTGACTTATAGATGTTTCATTGATATTGCGGTACTCGCCTGGTTGATCAGCTGCTGATATATAGATTTGTTACGTGGCACGAAAGAATTTTAGAAGCATTCCTCATGGGATGGTCGTGTATGAGAGATGAGCTAGACATTCGGGCGGTGCAGTTGGTATAAGATATGGTGATTCGTGTGGTTCTACGACTTTGGAGACCAGGGCTTCTTAGAAGCGGATTGATTCATGGTTGTGGAGTATGAAAACATGGCCAATGCTTGCCAGATGATAGCATATGTTATGGTTAGGTCATTGTAGGCTTACAGAGAATTATTTATCTATTTTTGGATGACCAGAGTTGATTTGGGGCCCATTGGTAGGCCCAACGAGGATGTGTATTCTACACCTGGTCGGATTGGTCGACTCCGCACTACTGTTGTTGGGGGATGTGCCTTTGGTTAGAGTGGAGCTTATTCATTCTCAAATATGATCTATATGTTACTCTTCTATGCCACGAGGGGTTTGGATTTGTTGGTTATATGCACACATAATGCGGTCCTATTTGGGCCTTATAGCGGAATTCTAACAGAAGGTTATTGGGGTTCAGAATGGTTGATTGCACTTTGGTTATGGCCTTTGTCCGGTTATGATGTATGGTGTTGTTTGCTCCTCGGTGGTTTCGATTAGGCACTTTATGTACTAGGCGTCAAATTGCGCGGGGTTGTTGGTTTTGAGCATGGTAGCTGGAAGTATTCATATGGACTAGTGATCTGAAATGGTGCTGCGAGTATGCGAGTAGTGTAGTATGTTATGTGATTATATATGGGGTTATGGCTATGGCTTGATACAGTTTGTTCAGACTTATATAGTGTGTATATGTGAGATTCAGTTCTTGAAAAGAAATTATGAATTTTGGAAGTTGAATTCCAAGGTTATGGGTTAAGGTTGAATTAATGATTTTTAGTTATGTTGTGCTGTCAGGCCTACATAGAATAGGGTGATGTGGGATCACCCCCAGGTATGTGCATGGTAGGGTGGAATAGTGATTTAAAGGCTTAGGAACAACTTTTTGCACGTTCGAGGATAAACATATGTTTAAGTGGGGGAGAATGCAACGACCCAGCTTGTCGTTTTGAGTATTACAGACCTGCTCCCCCATTTACAGCTTATCCTCTGTTCAATATTAATTATGCGACTCGTCGGAGAGGGTTCAGAATGAATTGGAACACTTAGTTCCAAGATTTAAAGCTTAAGTTGAAATAGTTGACCGGATATTGACTTATGCGTAAACGACCCCAGAATAGAGTTTTGATGATTCCAATAGCTCCGTATGGTGATTTCGGATTTAGGAGTGTGTTGGGATATTTATTTTGAAGTCCATAGTTGAATTTGGCTTGAAATGACGAAAATAGGAAATTTAAGTTTAGAAGTTTGACCGGGGAGATGAATTTTTGATATTGGGATCGATATCAAGTTCTAAAAATTTTCATAGGTTCGCTATGTCATTTATGAATTGTGTGCAAAATTTGAGGTCAATCGGACTTGATTTGATAGGTCTCGGCATCGA
Source organism: Nicotiana obtusifolia (assembly GCA_002018475.1). NCBI lineage: Eukaryota > Viridiplantae > Streptophyta > Magnoliopsida > Solanales > Solanaceae > Nicotiana > Nicotiana obtusifolia. Next base: position 190,160 of record MCJB01014325.1, on the reverse strand, counting down.
ATGTAGAAGTTGAAAAATTCTTAGTTTCATTAAGCTTGAATTGGGGTATGATTCATGGTTTTAGCGTTGTTTGATGTGATTTGAGGTTCGACTAAGTTCATATGATGTATTAGGACTTGTTGGTATATTTGGTTGAGGTCCCGGGGGCCTTGGGTAAGCTTCGGATGGTTAACAGATAAAAATTTGGACTTAGAGGAAATATGTGAATTCTGCCTTCTGGTGCAATTGCACCTACGGACATTTTCTCGCAGGTGCGATCTTGTAGGAGCGAGTTGTCCATCGCAGATGAGGCCAGGCATGGGCTGGGGCTGTGATCGCAGAAGCGGGCAGATGTACCCCAAAAGTGGGTCGCACCTGCAGGAGTTTGATCGTAGAAGCGAAGGGGCGCTTGGTGAGGCAGCTCCGCAGAAGCGGACTGAGCCTCGCAAATGCAAACCCGCAGAAGCGATTTCTGGGGCACAGAATCAGAGGCAGTGAAGGCCTTGTCAAACCACAGAAGCAGTTGGTTTCTCGCACCTGAGAGATCGCAGAAGCGGCTAAGTGAGTCGTAGGTGCGGAACCCTTGGGCAGTATACATTTCGAAGGGGTTCCTAGTTTTTTCCATTTTTGGACATTTCCAACACGGTTTTGGGGCGATTTTCGGAGAGGATTCATGGGAAAACTTGAGGTAAGTCACTTGTGATATTCTTGAGTATTTCGACTAGATTACGTGTTTTTGAGGTGAAATGAGAGGATTTGGGCCTAGGGATCTGAAAATGAGATTTGGGGATAAGAAGGTTGAGTTGTTGTCGGAATTTGGTAAATTTTGTATGGTTGGACTCGTGGTTGAATGGACGTTCATATTCTGTAACTTTTGTCGGTTTCTGAGACGTGGGCCCCACTGACACAGTTTTTTAGTGTAATTTTAGATTTCTTGGGAAAATTAGTGTTTTGATATGGAATTAATTCCTTTAATATGTGTTGACAGAATTAAATTAATTGTGACTAGATTCGAGTCGTTCGGATGTTGATACGCGCATAATGGAATTTCTAGAGCATTGTGTAGCTTGCTCGATATTGGACTCGGCATGTTCGAGGTAAGTAACTCTTCTAATCTTGGAGCTGAGTGTATTAACCTTGATTATACGTGTTAGGTGTTTGCTGTTGAGGAGATGCACATGCTAGGTGATAGGCGTGTGGGCGTGTACCGTGTTAATTGTAACTCCGTTATTTCTATGATACTGTGTAGTTACCTGAACTTATATGTAAACATGCAATCTCTATGTGCCAGAGCTATTGAGTTGTGATCCATGTTAGAAACCATGTCTCGGCTACATACTTATTCTGTTGAATCCCACTAAGGTCGTTACTGTTGTTGAGTTATTTGCTTACATTGCAATTTCATACTCAGTCATGTTCATTCATCGCATATCATATCTCAGTCTCTATTGTTATTTATTGATACATCATATCATCATTTTGGGCTAGTTTCATGGTATTGTGAGCCCGAGTGAGTGGAGAGATTGATGACTGTAGTATGTGAGTTGTCCGTGCAAAATGTAAGTTATCTGTGCGGATCCAGATATTGATACTATATCACATGAGTTGTCCGTACGGATCCAGATATTGATACTATAGAACGTGACTTGTCCGTGCGCATGCAGATATTGATATTATAGCACGTGAGTTGTTCGTGCAGCACATGAGTTGTTCGTGCAGATTATAGCGCTTGGGCTGAAGGAGCCCCTCTGGAGCCTACGCACACCCCCAATGAGCGCAGGTACCTATTGAGTGCGAGTGTGAGTGTCGTGTGTTGGAAGGACTGGGTGGATTGACACTCTGAGAGTTTGGATATGGTTGTTCACTATGTTACATTGCATTGACATGCACACTTGACATACAAGCATGGAGATGCATTTTTTCCTCATGTTGTACGGTATCACGTCATTCATGACTTCTCATACACATTGACATGTAGGCATAGAGATATACATTTCCTCTTGCCATTTGATTATGAAACATTTACCTGTTGAAAATTTTCGGAAGGAAAAATCACGACATTTTAGTGTTTTCGGTAAAAGATGTGGGTTTTCACTTTTATACTTGAAAAGCATATCTATTTCCTGGAACTGTGAACGAGCTGAACATCTTATTTATGAGTTATTTCATGTATCACTTTTAATATACTATTACGAGCTGTTGTTGGCTATTAGTGTTGGACTTTGACCTGTGTTCCGCTCGTCACTACTTTCAACCTAAGTTTAGGTTTGTTACTTATTGAGTACATGGGGTCGGTTATACTCATACTACACTTCTGCACCTTGCGTGCAGATTTTGGATGTTGATGCTACTGTACGTGGTAGGAGCTGAACCTGAAGATGTACCTGCATTCCAGTCATTGCTGCCTCTTGTTCATGGTAGCTTTGGAATTTTTAATCTGTTCATGTATATTTCAAACAGATGATGTATTTCTATTTCACACCAGGTTTGTAAAATCTAATCTTAGAAGCTTGTGATTAATACTAACAGTCCTTGGGGAGTGTATTAGAGTCAGTTAAATGTTAATTGAATCGGATAATTATAAATTGGCTTACCTAACAGGTTGGGTTAGGTGCCATCACGGCTAGTTGGATTTTGGGCCGTGACATCACTTATTTTCTCTTACCATGTATATCAAAAGATTTCTTATTTTTAGAAATGAGCTCAAAAACCCGGTTCTTTAGGTCTTTGACCTGTCCTTCTAGATTAGCTTTTTTAGATTCATGCTCTTTGAGATCAATTTTGACACATGAAAGGTTTCTTATTAACTGATCATTTCCACCACTCATTTTATCCATCTCACTCATCATGGTCACAATTATGGCCACCAGTTGTTTTTTCGAAATAGCATGAATGCTTTCCTTTAAGTTAGAGATACTTACCTAATTTATTTCATCTTCAAATTCTAAATCACTCATGGCCATCATTCCAATCACTTCTTCTTCTGTTTGGCTTTCTTCAATCGCCATCAGTGCCACTTCGATGTTTTCATCTCCAAAGTCAGCTTCCAAGGTCCTCCATATATCACAGGTAGAGATAAAATAGGACACTTTGTCAGAGAATTGATCCATGACTGACAATTTGGTGTTTGAGCCCTTGAAATGAATGATGTTCTTAAGAAGTTGTTGGTGATTCATATGCCTTGGATTAATTATCGGTACCAATTAAAATCATGTGTTTCTGCTCAAAGTAGACCTTTGACCTGGTATGATATTGATGTACTATTGAGTTAAATACTAGGAAGGAGATTTTGTGCTTTGATTGCTTGAGGACAGGCAATAGTTTAAGTTTGGGGGTTTGATAAGTGGGTATTTTACCAACTTATCTCGTTTTTAATCTTAGATTTTTGCTATGTTTGATTGAAAAAATTGTGTGTTTAGTGTCATATACTTCTATTATACAGGTTTTATGTGATTTAGAAGTGACCGTGAAGAAACCAAGTAAAAACGAGTCAAAAAGGAGCTAAAATGCACAATGGAAATCTGCCCAGTGAATTACCCTTCGCGAACGCGAAGGAGTAATGCGAATGCGGAGCAGGAGGAAAGCAAGCCTTCGCGAATGCGAAGGAGAGATCAGGAACGCGAATCAGCAGGAAAACAAACCTTCGCGAACGCGTAGGTATGATCGCGAACGCGAAGAAGAATTGTAAGGAAAAACTAGGCTGTTCTGGAATTTCACGTTTTTTATCTCCAAACCTTTTAATACACGACCTAGCTTATTGAAAACATATCTTTGTATATCTTTGGCCAGTATCTGCACATCTTTAATGTCTCTTGACTAGAGAACATAAATTTTGGAGCTAGGGTTCTTGCACACACACTTGGGTCTTAAAGGTTTGAAGCTTTTGGCTGAGAATTTCTTACCCATTTATGTTGATTTCTTCATTTCATTGCTTTGTATTGTATATCTAAGCGTGTAGTATTTTTTTCTATATTTGAACCTTGTTTATGGGAATATTCATATTTAAAGTGTGAATTAAATATCTTGTTGTGCTTATGTATTGAACGATTTTTATTTATTATGACGTGAGTTATTGTTTCTTTAACTATTCTTGTTGTTTAATGTCTCAAAAGGGATTAGCTAACTCTACGACTTGCCCATTCACTTCGAATTGATTTTGGAAAGATAAATATGGGGTTGGGAAAGATTAATTAACAAGAACATGAGGCGTTAACCCTCATTTTATAGATTCTACCTAGGGATAGGATTGAACTACTTGTAGCCACATCGGGTGTGCTTAATCTCTTCATTGTTTTAGGGATAATTCAATTAGGAAGTCTTGTTAGTCTTTAGAAGAAGTTAATATAGAATTATTATCCAAGCTAATTAACATAAACTCGTCATATTTTCAAAATCGTGAAATACATTGGATCGTTACTTGAGTGTAATTCCCAATGCATCCATGCTTGTAGTCATTGATCATTTTGCTTGCTTTTTAGGATAGTTTATATTTTTGCATTTAGACATAAATGTTTTCCCAAAACCCTTCTAAGTGTTTGGCTTATCATAATAAGTGATAATTCTCTTAACGCCTATTCGCCTACATATTGTTTTCTATGGGATTTGACCCTGACTCATAGTTGGATAAATTATATTGCATGCGACCGTGTCTATTTACTTTTTAAGTAGTGAATTTGGACGTCACCAAAATTGGCGCCGTTGCCGGGGAACAATTTGGTGTGTTTAGGTTGTTTGAGAAGTAAGCGTACGTGTTTTGGTCCAAACTTGTGAATATTTGTGTAATTATTTTGTTATTTTCGTTTTTTTATTGTTGATTTTCTTGTTTATTTTCTTAGTTTTGAAAAATGACATCGCATAATAAAAATTGATCGGATGGTAGTTGTTCATACTTTGATGACCCTTGTCCTTATTGTGGAGGACTGCACTCGTGGCAAAATTGTTTAAATTCTCGCGGTGGCGGATTGTGCGCACAATCTCAAACCCATGAGTGGAGTATATGTGATAAGGGTGGTGGTCAAAATGACCCTTGGGATAATTGTGCTTATTTGTCCTTCCCTTCCCCCGACTCCTGCTATGATGATTCTACTTTTTATGATGATAATTATAGGGATATGTAAGTGGAAGCAATTGAGTATGGTCAAAATGGAGAGTTCAAGCTCATGATGGAATGCCTACTTGAAAGAGGAGACAAAGAGCAAAATGCCTTAGAGGAGCTTTTGAAAAATATTCTCCAAAATAATTTGGCACTTAAAAGGTTGAACTCGCAAATGGGAGAAATGCTTGAAGCTTTACATGTCCAAAAAGCCTCGAAAGTGAATGATAGTCAAGAACCTTCCTTAGAGGTTGAAGTCGAAAATCCTTCTCTGGCACTTGATCAAAACCAAGAAGAACTCTCAAATGCTCAGAATGAGAGGATGATGCTCATGTTGGTGGTCATTCTTGAAAATGAGGAGACGCACAACTTCGCACTTGAGGACCTGAAACAAACACTAAATCAAAATGATGAAAATATCTACCTTCTGGAAAATCAAATGAAAATATTGGTTGAGTCTCATTACGCCCACCAACTTGGCAGTGTGGAAAGAGCTCAACCGACTTCATGCTTGTTAGTGGTGCCAAAAGAAATATGGAATTAGAATCAACCGATGTAGTTGAAAAGGTGGTTGAAAATGACTCTAGTTCGAGGGAAAAAGAGGATGTCTAAATCAAGAAAAAGTTGCAAGTTAGGAGTGTGATATCTCTTTCCAAGAACTTTTTAACTTTGTACTTGTATGGTGATATAGGAATTGAACCATGTGAATCCATGCGGGAGTGTAAAAAAGAAAGACAAGAGACATACATCTTACAATTTGAAAATACAAGAAGGAAAAATGACATTCCTCACATGAAAGCCAAGAAATGCAAAATGAAGCAAATGGCATTTGGTTTGATCATCTGCTTACCACCCCCCGTTGCTCATGGTCACAAGCTTGATTCCAAGTTAGGTGCCCAATTCATATCCTCTAAGTGGAGAGAAAAGTGGTAGAGTTAATTCGCGTCATGCCACAACAATAAATGCGTCGCTTGGTGGGAGGTAACCCATCATTTTCCAATTTTTAGTCATTTTTCAAATTTTCTTTTTTAGAATAGTTTATTTTGTTATTTTTGACTAATCTGCCAAGTGTCACAGTTTTTGGAGTTGATTTGAGCAAGCCGGGATTATAGGACAGCTAAAAATAATAGCTGAAGAAAACTGTAGAAAATTATTGAACTTCGCGTTCGCATAAAATGATCCGCGTTCGAGCAGGACAAAATTTTTCCTATCTCTACGCGATCGCCAAAAAACAAACACGATTGCACCTGATAGTAAGTTTGTTCTATGTGAACGCTTTTGATGAAACGCGATCACGATTATCACGTAAGTTCCTAACGATTAAAAATACTGGAAATTTAAAAGAAAAAAGGGGACGCCCACATTTGAACAAATACAAGAACGGACCCTCTTAAGCCCAAAAATCATCTCCAATCCTGCTCTTGCTTCAATCTCATCGCACTACTCACTTTTCTTCCTCAAGATATGTGGATTTCTCCCTTAACTCTCACTTTTACCAATTCTTGTTGTGAAATAGTTGAAGGGCAGCCATGTTCAAGGTTCTAGGGCTTGAGTTAAATTTTTAAAGTAGAAATCTTGTGTGTTTACATGGTTGCTTGCTTGGTGAAGTTGGTTGAGTGATTGAGCTTTAACTCTTGAAACATTTGGGGTTATATCCATGCTTTAATTCTTTGAAAGTGTTATGAAAATCCAATGCCCATCATGTGTTTGTGGAAATGCCTGAACGAACTGTTACTGTGCGAGGAAGAAGACCCCGCGATCGCGATGCCCCATTTCGCGATCATGTGGGTCTAATGCTGCTGAGAACCAAAATTTCTCTTTGCGATCGCATTTATCTTTCTATGATCGCGTAAGGTTAAATCTTCTGGAAACAAAATTGTTCTTCGCAATCGCGTGACCATTTCCGCGGTCGAGATTCATTAAAGCCCAAGCAGCAAAACAATAGCTTTGCCCGTGCTGATCCTAAGGCATTTTGGTCACTTTCTTTAGCCTAAATACCTCCTAATACAATGTTTTAAATGTCCATACAGGTTTTTAACATGTTTACTCATTTTGTAGGTACTTTGAGCTTGAAAATGGCTTCGGTATCAAACGAAAATGTTCAAGCATATGCTGAACAGGTTGCCGAACAGGAGTACTTTGATCGGGGCATATTCTCATCACTAAGATGTTCCCATCGCTATGACAAACAGTTGTGTAGAAGCATGATTAAGGAAAAAGGCATTCTTTTGACCGACCTTGAAGGTCGGTGGCCCCAGTTCCATGGAAGATTGGTATAGAGTGGATGGATTTGCTTTGCGGAAGAACAAAGAAAACCGAATCATGAAGTGATAAGGGAATTTTATGCAAATGCCATGGAGACTGACTTCAAGAGTGATTTGGTTGTTACTGTCAGGGGCAAGCAAGTTCGCTTTGATCCAGAACTGATAAATGCATACTACAATCTTCCCAATGCTAACAACCAAGCGTACAAAGATAGAGCTAAAAACATGAGCACACAGTAGTTTGTGAACCATTTGCACGGTGGAAACTGAATTGGATACGAAATCACTCAAGGATCGAGTCTTCTAAGTTCACTACCGAGGCCAAGACTTGGCTCTCCATTATCTGTGCTCGAGTCATGCCTTCACGTAATGAGACAAAGGTTACACTTGAGAAGGCAAGGGTGATTTGTGCGATCATAGAGGGCACACCAGTGAATGTGGCATAACTTATTGTTGATGAGATAGCAGAGGTTGTTGCGAAGAGGACTAAGAGTTTATTCTTCCCATCTTTGATCACTCATTTATGCTATGAAGCGGGGGTGGAGAAGAGGCCTACAGAGAAGGAAAAGAACCCTCAGAAGCTCATTCATCCATTGCTGAGAAAGGGAGCTAGGAATGCACTAAAGAAAAGAAAGATTGATGCCGCATCTCCCTCATTTGGCCAGTTTCTTGACACTATTACTGAGATGTTTGGTTTTCCCCCAGATGCTAAAGGGACTTGCACTGCTATTGTACCACTTGAGCAGGGACCAGTCACTCTCAGGTACATCTCTTGCCAGGTCTATGGCATGGAGACATAGGTCCGCCAACTTGTAGCTGGTCTACCTTCTAGACTATCTAGAGAGAGCACATCTGCAGGTCCACCTAGCCAAGGAAAGGTTCCATCTTTGACAGATCTTTCTAAGGAGCAGCAAGCCATTAAAGCCAGGAAGCTGAAGTAGAGAGAACATGAAAAGAGAAAGAGCAAGTTCTTGACAAAGATGAAGAGCAAACTGAGGAAATTTTGTGGATCAAATGACGGCGACGAGGATGATTTGGAGCTCACAGTTCCTAGTACCTCCATCTCAGAGTGATGCAGTTTCAGGGAGAACCTCTTTCATTTTATCTTATATTGTTTAGTTGCATTGAGGACAGTGCACACTTTAGGTATGGATGGCTCATTTATATGTGATTATGTATGTGGAGCATGACTATTTTTGTAAACTTGAGTAGATTGGTTAACGTTTGTAGTTTATTAGTGATATTTTGTAGTTTATTTCTAGCATGTTAGCATTAATTTTTATTTTCTTATTTTGTGACTTTATTTACTTGTAGTAGTATTAAATAAACTCCTTGGTTTTTCTTTATGTCGTTGTTCTTTCCAAGGAAATAATTTGTGTAGAATCGGGTGACTATTCCCTATAATGGATGGCGCGACAACTTTCTTAAGGGATTAGTATTGCCTAGTTTTTCTCTTTTTAGGTAATTTTTTCAGTAGTTTAGTAGGTAGTAGTGAATAAATTGGTTATTGGGTTTGATCTTTTTGTCCATAAACCAACATGTGACTTGTTTGGTACCAACATGATTTAAATTTTGGCATATGAAGCCTTGATCTTTAAAACTAAAAATGATTGAAGTGATAATCTTTGTTGGGATTTTAGATTCTATTTTTGGCTTTTTGATTCATTAAATAGTCTTTTAGGCTATACGTGATTTTCTTATGGTTCATTGGTTTTAATTTGATTTTGGATTTATATGTCACTCGAGTTTGCATGTGCCATGTGTGGTGGGATTTGTTGTGAGTTCTCTTGTATTATTTGTAGTCTAGAACTTGCCCGGAAAGTGCTTCAAGGAGAAATCCCAGACTAGCTTGGTTTGAAAAATGATGTTAGGCCTTCCTTGGACTGTTATTGTGCCTTACATTTCCTACCCTTGCATATTTTCCCTAGTAAACCCCTTTTGAGCCTTTAAACTATTTCTTTGGCAACCATGTTATAAGTTTTAACCCTTCGTTCTTTATTGATCTATCTTTTGGCATCCTACCTCCCTAAGTATCTAAAAGCCTAAGTTTGGGGGTGAAGGTTGGAAAAGTTGTGAAGTGAAAGTTTCTTAAAAGGTGAAAGGTAATAAAAAAAAAGAAAAAAAATAAGAAAGAAGAAAAAGGAAGAAAAAAATAAGGAATTGCGTATAAATGGAAGACTAGGTGATGAAATGAAAAATGAAGAAAGAGTGGAAAGGTTATTAAAGGAAGTGTACTTTGATTGTTGAAAAATTGAAGTGCTTATGGAGGTTTTGAGTCACTCTAGTGATAATTTTGTGCCCTATCTTAACCAAAAGCCTAAACTACAACCCTTTAAGTCCTAATTGATTTTGAACCAAGTTTGTCTACATTAGTAGAGAAATACATAAAGGGCAAGCCTATGATACTACTTATGTGCATTTGAACTTCTTTGTGAGAGAGAGTTAATTCTTTCCATTTGATATCCCATTTATGTTTTGAATTTCAATTTATGAGTGTGGGATTCTCTCTTAAGTGTGAGGGCACATGAAACTTGAGTTGTGAGTTTAATCCCATTTTCAATTAGGAGGAATGAACAAGGGAAATTTATTAGTGATAAAGAGGCAAATTTTGAAGCTTTAGTGTCCAGACTTGATATCTACGTTGACTAACTTGGTGTTTGAGCCCTTGAAATGAATGATGTTCTTAAGAAGTTGCTGGTGATTCATATGCCTTGGATTAATTATCGGTACCAATTAAAATCATGTGTTTCTGCTCAAAGTAGACTTTTTGACCTGGTATGATATTGATGTACTATTGAGTTAAATACTAGGAAGGAGATTTTGTGCTTTGATTGCTTGAGGACAAGCAATAGTTTAAGTTTGGGGGTTTGATAAGTGGGTATTTTACCAACTTATCTCGTCTTTAGTCTTAGATTTTTGCTCTGTTTGACTGACTAAATTGTGTGTTTAATGTCATATACTTCTATTATATAGGTTTTATATGATTTAGAAGTGATCGTGAAGAAACAAAATGAAAACGAGTCAAAAAGGAGCTAAAATGAATAATGGAAATCTGCCAAGTGAATTACCCTTCGCGAACGCAAAGGAGTAATGCGAATGCGGAGCAACAGGAAAACAAACCTTCGCGAAAGCGAAAGAAAGATCGCGAATACGAATCAACAGGAAAACAAACCTTCGCGAATGCGTAGGTATGATCGCGAACGCGAAGAAGAAATTGGAGGAAAAACTGGGTAGTTATGAAATTTCACATTTTTGATCCCCAAACCTTTTAATACACGACCTAGCTTATTGGAAACATATATTTGGTTTATCTTTGGCCAGTCTCTGCACATCTTTAACGTCTCTTGACTAGAGAACACAAGTTTTGGAGCTAGGTTTCTTGCACACACACTTGGGTTTTGAAGATTTGAAGCTTTTGGTTGAGAATTTCTAACCCATTTATGTTCATTTATTCATTTTCTTGATTTGTATTGTATATCTAAGTGTGTAGTATTTTTTTTCAACACTTGAATCTTGTTTATGGGAATATTAATATTTACAGTGTGGATTAAATATCTAGTTGTGCTTATGTATTGCACGACTTTTATTTATTATGACGTGCGTTATTGTTTATTTTATTATTCTTGTTCTTTCTTGTTTCCAAAGGGATTAGATAACCCCAGGACTTGCCCATTCACTTCGAATTGATTTTGGAAAAGATAATTTGGGGTTGGGAATGATTAATTAACAAGAACTTGAGGCGTTAACCCTCACTTTATAGATTATACCTAGGGATAGGATTGAACTACTTGTAACCATAATCGGAAGAAGTTAATATCGAATTATTACCAGAGGCTAATTGACATAAACTCGCTCATATTTCCAAAACCGTGAAATAACATTGGATCGTTATTGGAGTGTAATTCCCAATGCATCCATGCTTGTAGCTATTAATTATTTTACTTGCTTTCTAGGTTAATTTATATTTTTGCATTTAGACATAAATATTTTTCCAAAACCCTTTTTAAGTGTTTGGCTTAGCATAATAAGTGATAATTCTCTTACACGCCTAATCGCCTGCATATTGTTCTCTGTGGGATTCGACCACGACTCGTAGTTGGGTAAATTATATTGCATGGGACCGTGTCCATTGCTTTTTAGTAGTGGATTTGGACGTCACCATAATTACCCATAAGTCAAAGTCAGTGGCCTAAAGGAACTTTTCCATACGTAGCTTCCATTCATCATAGTTATGTTTATCAAATAGAGGAGGTCTTCCAATGTGCATTCCAAGCTGTACTGGAGGCTTTGTCTCCACTGCATGATGTTCATCAATTACATCATAGAGATTTATATTCTCATCCTCCTTTTCTTCCTCTTTATCGCTTCCACTGTCCTCATATGCTGCCTAGAAGGCCTGCTTCATTGCTTCAGTGAATCCTTTACCTAGGATTTTTCCTTTGTTGGAACCTTTTTTCTCATCTTCTCCCGTTTCTCCTTTTTAACACGTTCTTTCCTTCACTCAATTTTTCACATTGGGCAGTCTTTGACCATGTGATCTTGCTTGCTACATTTGTAGCACCAATCATAATTAGCTTTGTCAATATGCTTAGGCTTACCGCTGGTCTCTCTCTTAGATGCATTTTTGGAGTTCTTCATGAACCTCTTGAGCTTAGCAAGCATTGCTAGGTTAGGATCATCACTATCAGATTCCTCTTCCTTAGACGCTTTAAGGACCAAGAACTTATCCCTCTTTGGTTCTTCCTTCTCCAGTTCTATCTTTCTCATATCATGAGTCTTTAAGTTTCCAACAAACTCATCAACTGAGATTTTTTCCAACTCCTTGGTTTCCTCGGATTGTTGTGACTTTTGATTCCCATGAAGCTCGAAGGATTCTCAGAACTTTGTTGACCAACTCTTCTGAGGTAAACACCTTTCCAAGTGATTTTAGTTCATTAGTTATTATGGTAAACCTAGTCAGCATCTCCTGGATGGGCTCAGACTCCTTCACGGAGAAGAGCTCATAATTTCTCATGAATAGTTATATCCTTGATCTCTTCGCTTGGTTTGTTCCTTCATGAGCAGTTTGGAGTGCATACCATATCTCCTTTGCATTAGAGCAAGAAGAAATTCTATTGTACTCATTGGGACCAAGTTCACAGATAAGGATTTTCTTAGCCTTTGCATTCTTCATCATTCTAAAATCGGCTGCCACAAAATTCAGAGGAGTCCTTAGGAACTGTTTCATTTTGTGCATTTTGTATAGTAGGAGTCAATGGACCTTGGTTCACTATGGTCCATGGTTTATAGTCTTCAGCTGTCAGAAAGTCTTCCAATCTTGCCTTCACCAACTATAATATTTTCCATTGAATAGGGGTGGTGTGGTAGTTGATTTTCCTTCATTAATTCCGGGTGGAGCACTCATCTTGCTTCCAAGATCTCTCTAGGTATAGCTGCGTGTATGAGAGAACCTGCTCTGATACCAATTGTTAGTTTGAGTGCCCGCATGAATTACCAAATAACTTGGTTTTCTTACTGTGTTCCTTAAATGTGAAGTAAAATAAGCAGTAAAGTAAACACAATGATTTTTACTTGGAAAATCAACCTGCTGAAAAGGTGCAAAAACCACGACCTAGTGCGTTGGATTTTCAACTTCAACTCCACTAGAACAATGAACCAAAATGTATCAATTACAAGACTATAATTCAATCTCCAGTACTCCTACTACGACTATTTGATTTACAAGTTACTCGAACTTGTAAAGAAAATACTCACCAACTCATTAATTGTTTGTGACACTTCGATTACAACTCAATTTCCTAAAACATATTCACCGGGCTGACTCAAGAAGAACAAAACCCTGGTACTCGACTAGAGTGTGCAAAATGTAGTTCCTAACTTGATGTGAAAAAGGATAATCTCAGAAGTCCAAAATAGATAGTGTTTAAACGCATGGACTACAAGATCTTCTAGGAGTCCTATGCATAGTCAGCTTCTTGTTTGATAGGACTCCTACTGTTCCAAGGACTCCAAAAGTTTTGGGATTCTTGTCTCTTACTGATTTATCCGTATCTTTTTGTGCAACAACGCTTATCACATGCAGCAGGATTTTTCCACCAAACTCAGATCTGGGTAACTTTGAGATAAAGTTACTGTCTTGCACAGATGTTCAATCATCAACCTGAAGAGCTGGTTCTTAGAACAGTTAAGCAGCTATTTTGAGAACCTGGTTCTTCGAACATTGCATCTAATCAAACATTGTTAATCAGCAAAATCTAAATATTCAACAGATACCAACTTGTCACAACCCCAATTCTCCCACCGTAGGGTGTCGTGAAGGCACCTAGTCTCTAAGGCTAAGTAATCCTAACAAACAAGAGAATATGACAGAAATAAAGACTGAAAGTAAGATGTAAACTAACAAGTCTCATAATAATTCAATACTAAATCACAGTAAAATTTGTTTCCAAAACTAAGTGAGACTGAGTCGTAAGCTCTATGAGAAAGTACTAAAATATCACTATGCATCACTGTTTGAATAAATGATAAATAGTAATAAGGCATAGTAGAAGGTGACTCCAAGGCCTGCAGACTCTAAGCAGGTATACCTTGAAGTTTCCAGAAGCAGCAAATTAGTCACTAGCATCTCGCACAGGTAGATATACCTTGATTTGCACAAAAGATGTGCAGAAGCGTAGTATGAGTACACCACAACAATACCCAATAAGTATCAAGTCTAATCTCGGTAGAGTAGTGACGAGGTCAGGTCAAGACACCTACTAGGAGAAGATAAACATAACTATAATATGATAACGGGAAGTACTGGAAAGCTGAGAAATGAGTGATAACAAGGCAGTTAGTATCATAATCTAATGATAAGATTTTATGCAAAAGTGCAACAAGAGGGAAATACATAATGAGAACCACAAATATTCAAATACGGACAAAAACTGGTATGACAAGGAAGAATAAAAGAGACAAGAGCTATTCAACCAATAAATCTTTTCAATATGAAATGTACAATAAGAATCACAACTTAAGTATCACCTCGTACTCATATTTCACAATTTCAATCATAATCTGTCCTTATACCACCGCGTGAGCCTTATATTTAGTTCTAAACATCATTTTTCCCAAAATAGCTACACGCGTTTTAGCCAACCTTATCTCACAGTGTGGCTTCAAGTAGTTCCCCCACTAGCAACATGCATATCAAGCCCACTTTATCCCACCGCATGCGTATCAACTCCTAGCCTCATACCACCGCATGTGCATAAATATCACAACGCAGTCACAACTCGCACCACAAGTGCCCATATGCCACAACTTGCCAAAAGGTCAACAATGCTAATGTTTCCACAACAAATAGCCCATGGCTTAACCACAATGTACGCAATGATCTCAATAACAACAAGACGAATGAGGATACTCAACAAGGAAAGATACCTCAACAATTAACAACTTCACCTCGATAGGATAACAACTTTTACAACTTAAACACCAATAACTCAACAAGAAGATATTCCACGAAATAGCAACCTCATGTAATAGTAATTTAACAATAAAGAGGTAACAGGCAATAAGGAAAATAATAACTTCAACTAAAACATTGAGAGCAAAATATCAAGGAAGGCGTAGAACAAGTGTCAAATAAACCATGTAAGAGTAGATTAACAAATGTAAGAGTAGATTAACAATGAAATATGTGACATGTTATAACTATTCAATTAAAGGCATGGAAAGAGTCTAAATAACCTAAACCGGTCAAATACCACGTAGCCCGTGTACCCACTCGTCACCTTGCGTACATGACTTTCACATAACACAAATAGCACAATCAACCCAAATCCTAAGGGGTAGTTTCCCCCACATAAAAATAGGCAGGATACTTATCCCGAACAAGCTAAACCAACCCACTAGTAAGCCCTTTCCGCAAAAATCCAACACCGGATGGCTCGAATCTATCCAAGTTAACTTAATACCATAAATACAAACCATAGGAAACTATTCCGGATAATAAAGTTGTAATCTTTAAAGAAAGTCAAAAAATCAACTCAAAACATCAAACCCGAGCTCACAACTCGGAACCCGACCAAACTTACCAAATCTGAAAACTCATTCAATAACGAGTTCAACCATAAAAAATTATCCAATTCCGACCTCAAATCAACAAACCTCCATTTTTTCTTTTTTGAAAAGTATCTATAAAATCTCCCATTTCTTCACTTTAATTCACCAATTCAATGCTAAAAAGAAAGATAGAATCATGAAATATAAATAAATCCGAGTAAAATATACTTACCCAGATGCAAATCTTGAAATTCCCTCCAAAATCACCCAAAACTGAGCTCTACCACTCCAAATATAAATAATAATTCTAACCCTTGATTTGTGTTTTAATATACAGCCCCGGTGTTCCTCGTCGCGATCGGGAAGAACAAAAAATCACTACCTTCTAAAGAGGTTAATGCGAACGTGAACTGCCAATCGCAAAAACGGTGCTCAGTAACCCAGATCTATGCGATCGCGGACAAAAACATGCGATCGCAAAGTGCGAGAGGCGACGAGATCGAGAAGCTCATTGCGAGCCATGGCGACGCCGGCTGGTGAACCTCCTTCTCTCACTTCCCAACCTCCCACCACAACTACAACCAGTCAACAACTCCAGATTACAATCGTCTCCTCAGACCTTCGACTCTAAATTCGCCCCCATCAGTGAGCCCTAATTCGACAGTTCATGTCGAGCCAATACCTTTCAAAAGAGCAACATTCTTGCAAGGTCAGCCTTTTGTCAAGTTTACAGAGGCCAAAGTTGATCGAATGAACATAATTGAAGGTCTTCAATATGCGGTAATTGGTAAATTCTCTTATGGGTGGCCTGATATTAAAGAACTGCGTAGATTAATTTCTACTCAGTGTGGAATTAAGGGTGATTGTAACATTGGATTGCTTAGAGATAGGCATGTGCTAATTCGATTGACGCTATGGCAATACTTCATCAACTTTACATCGAAGGCAGTATACTATCTGAAAGCAAAGGATGGATACGAGTATCAGATGAGGACATTGATCTATGACGCCAAATTCAAAAAAGGAGAAGAAACGACAAAAGCAATGGCTTGGATTTCATTTCCTAATCTGCTTCCTACTTACTTTGTTAAAGAATGTCTCTTTTCTTTAGCCTCAGCAGTTGGAAAGACATTGCATGTAGATGTGGCAACAATCAACAAAACCCGTCCAAGCTGTGCAAGAGTCAAGGTATTAGTTGATTTGGTAACTGAATTACCAAAGAAAGTTCGTATGGATATTGAGAATGAAGCTACAGGGAGCATAAAAACTGAATGGGTTGAAGTTCAGTATGATTTCATACCCTAATACTACAAACAGTGCAAGCTGTAGGGCCAAATGCTGGAAGCTTCATCCTGAATTGTTGAATGAAAATTCTGGTGAGAAGTAGAAATTTAAGGAAAAGGCAAAAGAAGCAGCACCTCTCATGATCCTATCAATGGTAAAGTAGTTGGCAACACTAGTTTACAATGGAAGGAGGTCAATCAAATTCAAAGAAAAGACAAACAAATAGCAGATTAGTCCAAAGGTAGATTGGCATTAAAGCCAGCTAACACAGAGATGCAGAAAGTCCAGACAAACAACAAGTTTCCAGTACTGGAAATGGAGCAGAACAGAGCCAATGAAGACAATCAACTGATTGTAGTTGAAAAAGCAGCGAGAGGAAGTACACATGCCTCAATGGCAACACAATTAACTTCAACTCCAGGTACTAGCAAGCCACTACAAATTACTAAGACAAAAGCAGAGGGAACTGGAAGTGGAGACAAAGCACTAGCTACTGAAATCAAAGAATCAACAGGACATTATGTCAACAGAGCTTATGTCAACAATGTCACAACAAACCAATTATGCCAAGAGATTCTGATACCTGAGGTGAATAAGGCTGACAGAATGCAACTCAGTGAAGGCAAGCTATGGAGTGAACAAGTAGAAGAAGGATAAGAAGAAGAAGCAGTGCTAGATGACATGGGAAGTGATGAAGTTTCAACTGATGAGGAAGAAGAACGAAATGTACAAAGTGTAAATGGCAAGGCAAAGCAACAAAGCAAAATGGAAGACCCTCAAATCAAGAATAATGATAAGGATATTTCAATAGCCAACAATGAGATCACAACTTTGGAAATGAGTCTGCCCAGCATTCTTACAAAGCCAAAGCTCAAAGGTCTTGTTGTTCAGACTTCTGGAGGAAAGGAAGCTAATAGTCAATCCATAGATAGGCTAATTGAGAGCAGAAAGCTCACAGGGAAAATGATCAACCCAACTGAGGAAGGCAGGATTATATAGTACAACGGGTGGGTAGCTGCTACCTCACATGAGGACACTGCCAACAAAGGACAGCTGAGTCACATAACAAAGACCACAGGACTAATCCAAGCAGACACGAATACACAATTGACAGAACACAGAGGAGCTACTGAAAAGGAAGAGCATACAACAGAAACAAGAAGGGATCTTGATGAGGAATCTACCACTTAAAACCTCATCAATGTGGCAAGACAAGCAGATATATCACCAAAGTTTATGGATGTAGAGAAATCAGCCAAAAAGGGCAATAAAAAGCAGGTCAAGGACAATCGAAGTGCAGTGTCAGGGGTCCAAACCAAGAGGATCCTATCTAAATCCCATTTTGAGGGGCTGATCAATATGAACAGACAGCACCACTTTCAATTCATTGGGATCATGGAACCTAAGCAAAAATTTAAAAAACTGGAGAGGTACAGAAGGAAGATGGAATGCGTAAGTGCTATGCCAATGCCTCAAACAAGATATGGGTATTTGTGGATGATGATCATGAAGTAGAGATAATAAATGACATGCAACAACAATTAACAATCCAACTGACAAACATGGAGTCACACTCTTCATTCATTATCACTTTTGTATATGCAAAATGTGATGCTATTGAAAGAATTGAGATGTGGAATTGTCAGTGCAATCTTGCCAGAGACATGTCAATGCCTTTGGCTTGTAGGAGGTGACTTCAATGTGATATGGGATGAGGAAGAGAAGTTTGGGGGACTCTCGGTATCTCTAAATAAAGTTGAAGACTTTAGACACTACATCAACACCTGCAATCTCTCTGAACTTAGCTTTAAGGGAAGCATATATACATGGTGGAATGAGAGAGCAGAGGAAGATTGCATATTCAAAAGGCTAGATGGATGCTTAGCTAACTGTGAACTCCAATAGTCGCTACCACAATTGGAAGTCACTCATTTGCCAAAGAAAGGGTCAGATCACTGTGCCATGCTAATAACCTGTGACCAAAATGCTACACCTACAAAGAAAGCTTTTAGATTCCTCAAATCAAAGATGTGGTAAAGGAACACTGGAAAGCAGACTTTATAGGGGATCCTTTCCTGCTATTTAACCACAAATTGAAGAAGTTGAAAAGAGCCCTATCAACATGGAGTAAAGCAACATATGGAGACATATTTCAAAAGATAGCAAGCTTGGAGGAAGTGGTCAAAGTGCATGAAGCACAATTTGAACTACAACCTACTGCACAGAACAGAACAAGATTGCAAAGGGTACAAGCTGACTTGATCAGATATTTGACCTTAGAGGAGGAATTCTGGAAGCAAAAATTTGGTATGACATGGTTCACAGATGGAGACAAAAATAGAAAGTTCTTTCATGCACAGGTGAATGGCAGGAGGAAGAGGTTACAGTTGAAGAGAATATAGGACAGTCAGGGCACATGGTTATAAGAGAATGAAGAAATAGCAGAGGAAACATTTAACTATTTCAAAACTCAGTTCCATGAGGCAACCATCCCTAAAACATTCAGAATCCTGGATCATGTTCCTACATTAGAGGAAAGCATAGATAATGCTCTACTAATGAAGCAACCAACAAAGGAGGAAATCAAGCAAGCAGTGTTTGGTCTTAATGTAGAAAGTGCTGGTGGACCTGATGGTTTCAATGGGAGTTTCTACCAATCATGCAGGGACATAATTGAGAATGATATAGTGGATATGGTGAAAGCAGTCTTTAATGGAGATACTCTTCCCAAGTGTATAACACACACAAACCTGGCGCTACTTCCAAAAAAGAAGGAGGTTTTGATCTTCTCAGATATGAGACCAATTAGTCTCAGCAACTTCAGCAATAAAATCTTCTCTAGAGTGATTCATGACAGAATGGTAAACATCTTACCAAAGCTAATCTCTGAAGAACAAGTTGGTTCTGTAAAAGGCAGAAGCATAGTGGAAAATATGCTGTTAACTCAAGAAATTATAACATACATTCGTTTGAAAACTAAAGCAGGTCCAAATGTGGTAGGCAAACTGGACATGACAAAAGCCTATGATAGATTGTCATGTCTCTTCTTGACAAAGGTTTTGAGGAAGATGGGATTCGAGGAGAGATTCATTGGCATGATACATGGGATTGTGGCAAACAATTGGTACTCTGTACTGATCAATGGAGAGCCACATAGTTTCTTTAAATCCACAAGGGGAGTCAAGCAAGGTGACCCTCTGTGACCTGCCCTCTTTATACTGGCAACAGAGGCTATGTCTAGAGGACTCAATGCTCTACACTCCAATCTGTACCATTGTGGATTTGGATTGCCTAAATGGAGTCTCAAGATAAACCACTTAGCATATGCTGATGATACCATCATCTTTTCCTCATCAGATGCCACTTCACTACAGTTGATAATGGAAGAGCTGACTGACTATGAAAATGCTTCAGGCCAACTGAACAAAAACAAGTATGCTGTCTATATGCATCATTCCACCTCAACACAGGTAATTGACAAAGTGCAAAGAATCACAGGAATACTGAGGCAAGATTTCCCTTTTACTTACCATGGATGTCCAATCTTCTACAAGAGGAGGAAGATGGATTACTACCAAGGTCTCATACAAAAGGTGATGGATAAATTGCAAAACTGGAAAGGGAAACTACTCTCCATAGGGGAAGGGCAGTTCTTATTACACATGTGTTACAAAGCATGCCTATACACCTCCTCTCTGCAGTAAACTCTCCAGCCTGTGTGATCAATAAACTACACAAGATAATTGCACAATTCTTCTGGTGTAACTCTATGGGAAACCCAACCAGGCACTAGGCATCATGGAGCACCTTATGCTTGCCATGTGAGGAAGGTGGTGCAGGATTTAGATCCCTACATGACATGTCTACAACATTATTTTGCAAGCTATGGTGGAACTTTAGAACAAAACCAAGTCTGTAGAGTGCATTTATGAGCCAAAAATACTGCAAAAACTCAATCCTATAATAGTACCATGGAGAGGTGGATCTCACATGTGGAGGAAAAAGATTGACTGCAGAAACATTATAGAACACCAAATATGTTGGCAACCTAAGATGGGATCTTCTTTATTCTGGTTTGAAAACTGGACTGGACTGGGAGCTTTATATTTTGTCACCCCACCTGATTTTATATGTGATGAAACAATATAAAATATTCAGGATGTAGTGTATGAAGGTCACTAGGATAAGGAGAAAATCAGAGAGATACTTCCAATTAAACTTGCTGCACACATACTGGAGAACATTAAACCACTAGCCTCCACTGATGCACTTCATAAACCAGTATGGATGCCAGAAACCAGAGATGACTTCATTGTTAAATCAGCTTGGGAATATTTGAGAAAGAGGCATCATCCTCATAATGGTTACAGGAACATTTGGGTGAAAGGACAGCTATTCAATGTTACTTTCTTCATGTGGAAATTATGGAGAAACGAAATACCACTGGATGACTTCTTCAAAAAACTGGGCTACCACATGGCCTCTAAATGCTAGTGCTTTGTAGAGCAACAAGAAGAAACAAGACAACATCTTTTCTTCACATCATATGCTGCAAACAAAGTGTGGGGGTATTTCCTTGGTAATGCAGGAATTGGCATGGAGGGAATCATACTGCACCAAGCAGTGACCAAATGCTGGACTACAGATATTGTCAATCGCTTGAGGTCTTACCTTCAGTGATAGTATGGGAGCTGTGGAAGAGAAGAAACAGTTATAAACACGGAGATACAATCACTATCAGCAGAGTAATATACCAGATTACTTCTACTCTTCGGTTACTCATCAAATTCAGAAAGCCAGGTATGGACAACATCCCTCATAAATGGCCAGACATAATCACCATGCTGGAACAATATACTCCCACTCTAAAGTACACAAAAGTGCTCTGGGAATTCCCCAATCAAGGATGGATAAAAGTTAACACATATGGAGCCTCCAGAGGTAATCCAGGAAGAAGTTCCATTGGATTCATATTGAGAGATGAGAATGGAGATGTCATATATGCATGCAGTAAGAAAATCCAAGAAGGCACAAATATAGAAGCTGAGGCACAGGCAATGTTAGAGGCTTTAAGATTCTGTGATCACAATAACCACCTTCTCATAGACCTCCACACTGACTTAAAGATGCTATTGAAAAGTATAAAGGGAGAATGGAGAGTACCATGGTCCATTGATGAAATAGTGGCAGAGATCAAAGAACTGATGGCAAGATGCAATATAACAGTAACACACACACTCAGAGAAGGCAACAAAATGGCAGACCATCTGGAAAACTATGCTCTTGACCATGGACCTATGGAATGCTACTGTTTTGATGATTTGGATGTACAAGGTAGAAGACTGATCAACAATGATAAGAGTCAATGTCCATACCTACGAGTAAGAGTGCCAGGAAACAAAGGGTAGTAACACTGCCAAAGAAAAAGAAACTTGGTGAAAAGCAAAACAACAGCAGTGAAGAAAGAATGGAGCAGTGTCTCTACACTAACTATTCCTCTTTTCTTACAGGAAACACAGGAGCAGTTAATTTCACAGATCAACCACATCAGCTAACTTGTTTGTTATTGCATGCTGGCAGGAAAATCTGGAGTCTATCACTGGAAATGCCGCACCAAGTACTACTGCAGCAACTGCTTGAGATATTCACAACAACCTCTAGCAAAAGGACTAACAGGGAACAACAACACATAAGTGACACACTACACAACCAGTCACTTATCAGGTTTCAAATCAAGAACACAACATTTGTTCATCCTACTACTTCCCAGCAGGCACACTATTTGATCAAAACAAGACATGGAAAGCCCAGGGGAGGCCATGATGAGGAACAGACACTGGCTGCAGGATCTCTTACCTCTCTAGCCACCAGCACCTTGAATTCAAGCAGCAGTGGTTTTTTAATCACTGTGAGGGATCAACTCAATATTGAAGAAGCAATGTGTCATTACATTACCTCCTTTATACACTGGGGGACACAAGTAAAGCATGGCACAAGGAAACTTAGGGGAAACCATGATGAGGAACAGACAGTGGCTGCAAAATTTCACATAATCTGTGTTCTGTTGTTTGCAGGCACACTGCTATACCTGAGTTGCCACCACAAGCATCATCACCACAAGTGTAATGTGGAGAAAATTGAGCAGTGGATTCACTCTAACATGATGTTCTTTTTTGCAGGAAATGCTGAAGACCAAGGCTGCAATAATTATACTTTCAAAATCAAGGTCATTAGTATAGAAGAAGTCAGACAACAACACCTGCTCACCTCTCTATCCACCAGCATCCTAGATTCAATCTGCAGTCAATCACATGAAATGATCACAGTGAGGAAGCAGCTTACTACTGAAGAAGCAACGTATGACTACATTGCTTCTTTGGATAGTAGTCTGGATCCCAATTACTATAAGCAAGCTCATCAAACACACAAATACAAGCAACATGAGAAGCTCAGTAGCAACTACATCAATTTTAAAAGCCACAGCATCAGCAAAGATTCAAAAGTCATCAAAATCATCAAGGTGAACTCAGAGGAAACAACCACTGATCTCAGCATATTTTCCAACTCTGCAGATAACTTGGAGGAGGCCAGATCATTGCTGCAATTGCAATGTGTGGTATTAGCATTTCAAATGCTCAATTTGTTTCAATTACAACAATCATCATGGATCTTCCTTGCTAGCATACAACACAGGAACTCAATCAATATCAGCAGCAACATAAGAACAGCAAGATGGACATCACTTGTCACTATAAAGCACTGGTACCCAGTCATCACACAGCTAAGTAGGAACAGCAATATGGACTGGCAATCACAAATCTTGCAGCAACTACATGAGCAAGAAGCACTCCTATAAGACAATCAACTGAAGCAACACTTTGAAGATCATAGGGTCACAAAGCATCCAAGTCAGTATACAAAACAAGGACAGTTACCATATCATCAGCAGCAAACAAATATCCAAAATAGCAACAACACAAACACCATTCCCATCACTGAATCCAGCACCTTTTAAAATATTGTAAGCAGCTTGAAAGGGTCTAGATTATTGCTGCAGTTGCAAGGTGTGGTATTAGCATCTTTGGTGCTCAATCTGTTTCAACTACAACAATCATCTTGGACATCCCCAGCCACATTACAATACTAGAATCCAGACTTCATTCAGCAGCACAGCAGCAAGACATTAAGCCAACAACCATCACAGGACATAGTAGCACCAACAGACCTCCATCATAGCAGCACAGGAGTAAGGATATACACAGGCATAAATCATATCAACCGCAGTGTCCAGATATAGAAACACAGCCAGCATATTACCAGCAGAAGAAGCAAACACACATGAGCAACAACACTCATCCAATGGCTGAATTGAGAATGGGCAGCAAACATAGCAAGCTACATCAACTTCAACCACAAAAACAAGGAGTAATCACTCCCAGATACAAAGAGCCAAACAGCCAACAACAACCTCAGTCCTCAGCATATATCACATCCAATCTCAACAGCAGCAGTTGGAAAACTACCCAGCAAACAGCACGAGCAACAATGATATCCAGTCACAAGATATGTTTTGATAGCATTCTTCAACTTGGATTTTCTTTACAAAGTCAAAGCAAATTTGAAGATAGCTCGCACTTTTTTGGCACTCTTTTGAGAACTCTAGAAATCATTTTTAGGTATCAGATGTACATACAAGGGATCACATCCCCAAACCACATAATAGAAGCAGGAACAAATGTACCTTTTTGGATAGCTGACCTAGATCAAGCTCACTTTGTTTTTGTACATGCGATTGTCTATCAATATAAAATAGAAAATTACCACATCACCATAGGTCTAACACCTAACCATATCTTAGGTATATTTAGTTATCACATTAGGATGACTAAGTGTACATTTACTTTTGTATTGGAGGTAAGGTTCATGTCCCCCTCCACTTTTATATTTTGCTTCTATTAATAAAACTTATATTTAGCAAAAAAAAATGCGTGAACTTCCCAGACCTCTCCTTTCTTCTGCACGAACGTGTCCCTTCTCCCGTATTCGTGATGCACAAATAACCGATGCTCCGCGATCGCATCTCACACTCACAAACCTGTTGAACAAATGCCCATCTGTCAGAGTTGACCCTTCACAATCGTGTCCCTTTTCTCGCGATCATGAAAGAGGAAACCATATGCTTGGAAATCAGGAACTCCTCCAAGTCCAAAATGAGTCTGAACTTGATCTGAAACACACCCGAGGCCTCCGGGACCCTATCAAAACATACCAATAGATCGAAAAATATGATACGAACTTAGTCGAAACCTTAAATCACATTAAACACATCAAAATCATGAATCACACTCCAATTCAATCCTAATGAACTAATGAACATCCAACTTGTAACATTAATGTCGAATCATACCAAACCAACTCCAATTGACCTCTAATTGTGCAAACAAGTTATAAATGATACAAAGGACCTACTCCAACTAAAAGAAACTAAAATCGACCCCAGTATCAACAAAGTCAACTCTCAGTCTAACGTTTCAATTCCAAACCTTCAATTTTTCAACATTCTCCAATCCAAGCCAAAACGACCTATGGACCTCCAAATCAATATATGGACATACGCCTAAGTCCTAAATCACCATACAGAGCTATCGAAACCATCAAAACTCCATTCCAGTGTCTTCTACACAAAAGTCAAACTCCGATCAACTCTTTCAACTTAAGCTTATAACTTTGGGACTAAGTGTCCCAATTCAGTCTGAAACTTCCCCTGAAGCAATCCAACCACCCCAGAAAGTCACATCCACAAATGAACATAGATGAGGTAATAAATAGGGGAATGGGGCTACAATACATAAAACAACTGGCCGGGTCATTACACTCATTCCCCACAACCCCAAACATATATATTTGCTCTAGAAAGGGGAGCTCCCAAAAATCCAACTTCCCCAAGGTCCCTCCATCATCCAAGGTAAGTTCTAGTGATGATTCTAAGTTAATTTCAATTCTCCAACACCTTATTAACATGGGTAAATCGTTGAAATGATTAGATACTTGATGGATAGATGATTATTGAGAAAAGAAACCCTAGAACTTGATTCAAGAGGATTGAACTTCAAAAAGGTAATGTTTCTACTCCCTGTTCATTTGGAGTTGTGAATTGATGAGTATTAGGGAGAATAGTAAATGTGCTTGATAAAGAGAATCGTATAAAATATGCTAGGGTTTTGTGTTGTTGACTTGTGATTGTTTCAAACATTTGGGTGATGAGAAGTAGTATTAGTTACATCTATTTGGGATTGTAGAATCACCTAGATGTAGTAGAATGAGAATTGGGTGAAGAAAACATCATTAATAAGGTCTAAGAGGCTTTACTCCCATACGGTGTTTAGTAAAATGATTAAGTGACCAAGTGCTAATATTGGTTCCTCTATATAAATATTGACATAGACGACGAACATTGTGATACGCTTAAAAGCTAGAGTCAAGGTATGTGAGTTTAACTCTCTATGTTTGGGAATGTTAATGATTCTCCCTCCTTACACTACATTTCTTTTACAACGTTACTAATTGTCTCAGAGATGTAATTAAGTTTAGTTCCATGAATACTTGCAGAACTTATTCTCTAGCTTCGTAATTCGTTCATGACTTCCATTCCGAACGTTGTGAGCTCAGTGTGTAATCAATATAGACTTCTATTTGATGCTCATGAGTCACAGTCTAGATTACTCGGCATGTCATAAGCAGTTGAAGTTTCAGTTTTCATAATCAGTTCACGAATACATGTACCAGTCTAGTCTTATTCAGTATTTCAGCATCATGTAACTCAATGCGATTCAGTATTTCAGCATCATCTATTGCAGTATGATTCTCAATTCCTGATTTTAAATCCTTGAATATTGAACTCCTGCATTTGGGCCTAAGGTGTAGTTTTGCTTTATGCATTTATGGGCCCAAGGCCGTAGTTTATGCTTTGTGCATATTTGGGCCTGAGGCTGTAGTTTATGTTCTATGCATATTTGGGCCTGAGGCTGTAGTTTGTGCTTTAGTCATCTTTGGTCTTGAAACCAAAGTTATGCATACGTATACTTGGGCCCGAGGTCGTAGCTTCTGCACATATATATTGGGACTGAGGCCGGGGTTTATTTATTTGGATAAATAGGTGGTTCATCATTCAGAAGAGGGAGTATTTATCAGCAATCTGTTCAGTTTCAGTTTCAGTATTTACAGTTCTTTCTTTCAGTAGCTTTACATACCAGTGCAATTCAAATGTACTGATGTCCCTTTTGCATGGGGCCTATATCTCACGATGTAGGTAATAATTTATAGTTTGACGATTTACAGTGCTAGAATTCTTATACTAGCTATTTGGTGATCCCAAGTTCAATCAGGGCGTTATCATTACTTTACAGTCTTTCAGTGTTTACAGACAGTCAATTTTTTTAGTACTTCATTAAAGGCTTCATAGACTAGAATAATAGTTAGACAGAGTTGCAGACTTTTCATGTTAAGCAATGTTGGCTACATATATGTTTCAGACTTATATTAGTCTTTCTGCATTTGATTTATAGTATTCAGACATTTAGTATATCAGCACATGCTAGTTTATCTTTCGAATTTCAGTATGTTATGATATCACATATTGATTCAGCCAGCTAGTTTGTTCGCTCGGTCACATGCAGTCTGGCACTGGATGCCTTATGTCCAGGCCCAAGTTCGGGGCATGACAATAAATTTGCTAGCCAATTACCCAAAGTTGAATGAATTTTGAAGGTCAAGAAAAAGTTATGACTTTGATGGCCAATTACCTAAAGCAGAGTGGCCAGTGAAGCCATAAAAAGGAAAAAGTTTTTAACAATTAATAAGTTAACATTGAGATGCATACTTGAAAATATTGTATGCACATATAGGAATTAGGGTGGCGAAGACTGACTATTTGCACAGTGTAATAATTTGACGAATGGGTTCAATTGAACCTCTTTATAAAAGATATTTACGCCCCTATATATGATATATAGTCATACATTTCTATAAAAGTATCCTTATATAATATATTCATTCATTGTAAAAGCCAAATTTTTCTCGGAACCAATTCTTTATGTTATATTTTTTCACTTTATAATAGCTATTTACCTATAATACTAATAACCGTCTTTATAGTATTACGCTTATTGTACAATTATTCCTCTGTAACAACAATATAAAATTTCTAAGATTACTAGAAGTGCAGATATACCAGATTTTGGGGCCACCATTAAACTCAGTCGGGATTGCACAAGAATTTGTAACCTTACCCACTTATAGACTACACTTCAGAAGTTTCTTCTGAAGTTAGAAATTTTGGGTAGTTTTCGCGTCCAAAGTTCTCCCCATGATGGTGCAAACTTCATACCTGAGTTACAACTTTCAGATAATGTTCGCCTCTAAAGTTATCTCCCTAGCAGTGTAAACATAAGACAACTGCGTCTGAAGTTATATAGTGTAAACATCAAAGTGCAAAATTCACAAAAACCGAATGTGATGTTCTTCTGTTTCACTGCAAACTTCGAACAAAATCAAATATGAAGTTCTTTCTACAACGACCCGACTGATCGTTTTAGCATCCCGTTTGGTGGTTTGAGACTTTGATAGCTTCATATGATGTATTATGACTTGCGTGTATGGTTGACTTTGATTTTCAAGATGTTCGGGGTTGATTTGGAAGAATGACTCTCGATTTAAAAGCTTTAAATTGGAGAAATTGGCCAAAGGTTTGACTTTTGGGTAAATGGACTCAGAATTGGGTTTTGATAATTCTGATTGGTTTGTATAATAATTTTAGACTTGTACGTATGTTCGGAATTTTTTTGGAGGTTCCTAGAAAAATGCGACACTATTTGTCGAAAGTTGGTAATTTGAAGAACGTAAGAGTACATAAGTTTGACCAAGAGTTGACTCTCCATTTGATGTTCCGAGACTTTGGATTCTATATTGGTGAATTGAACTTTTGTGCAAAGTTTGGAAGTAATTCGATGTGTCTAAGTGTCATTCTGACCACTCTTTTGAATGAATGAAGATTTAATAACTTAATAAAAATTCTATTCGCTTCGAGCTTTGACGAACGCAAAACACACACTAATGTTCACTAGTCGAGTATAGTATAATACAGTATCGTATCCACAGGGATTGGAGTTAAATAGTATTTTCGTAGTTTATAGCTTGATTGTTATCCAAGATAATCAAAAATTAAGATTTATGTGATTAAAACTAAAATTAACTAAGAGTCTAAACTATTGGCTAATGACAATTGCAACAAGAGTAAGCAAAGAAGACATCAATGGGAGAAAATAGAGGTTGATTGGATAGGTGCAAGATACTTGTCTGAAATTTAACTCTAGTAAATTCACTTCTAAGGTTCAAGTGAGTCTCTCCAATTCACTCTATTATTAGTTCGAATGTTCAGTAGAAACTCCTCTCTCGATTATCTTTCAACCTCATAATATGAACTAAGTTAAGCTCGGTGAAGATATGCAACAATTCGTAATGGATTTGTCTTTAGGAGAATCTCTTTCGATTATCCTCCTAATTAGGTCTAAACAATAATTCAACTTGCCTCTTCAGATTACTTAGAAAAATCAATGAATTTAACCAACAAGATAATGGAAAAAATCACAAGTTATGCCTCTTACGATTACATGAACATGTGATAATAGATGCAACAATTAAAATATCCAAAACGATTCAATACATAAAAATAGAGTCAATTATCCACAAACAAGTATCAATACACCAAATCCATCAATCCCTAAAGAAGAATTACTTCATAGATATGAAGAAATTCATCACAAATAAGTTTATGTTAAAGGAAAACATAAAACAATCCAAACCCTTGTCTTGAGTGAGGATTGGAGGATGAAATCCTTGTGCTCTTGCTTCTTCTCTCCTTAGCCTACTTAGGTCTTAAAGTATGTAAAAACGTCCTCAAAATACAGTTTTTCCTTACAAATATACCAAGAACACACCTTCTCCTTCATGAAATCGGACTTTTCCCGAACAGGACGTGCGCGACCGCGCACCTGGGAAGCTGCTCGCGCACTTGGTCACGCATTTTATCCACTCTTATGCCCCACATGCATGCCCAGTGCGCGCTCATGCTCCTGGGTGGTGTCCTGCTCGATTCTTCGTTTCATTCTTTAGGTGCACTAGCGTCTGTTGGTCCCCGAACACGATCCCGGCTTAATTCCTTGGGCTTTTACTTAGACTTCAAAGCTCCAAATCACTTGAATTCATTCCATGACATCTACATAGCTCGGAATCTCTCCTACAAGGCATAAAACACAAAATTAGTGCAAAACACTAGCGATTAAAGCTCAACTCAATTAAAGTGTAGTAAATTGGAGTGCAATAAGCGACTAAAACTCGTAATTATAGCCTACCATCAAGCTTCGGTTATTTGTTGTGATTCCCTGAGTGTTTTGAGGCTTTGAATAAATTTGGATAATGTAAAGTGTAGACTATGTTTTGGATCATTAGTTGAGAGACTAGTTAAGTTGAAAATTTGGAGTTTGACCACGGTCAATATTAGGTCAATACAACATCTTTTTAGTGTTTTAAATGTGTGAGCAAGTTCGTAGTATGTTTTATGATTGAAATGCATGTATGGTTTGTGTTAAGGAGGTTCTGAATGAGTTTTGGGTGCTAAAATGAACATTTTTCAATTGCTGATTTCTGGTGCAATAATTTTGAAATAATCGGTTATGTTCCTGAGTTCGTCCATAAATTTCCAACTTCTTTTAAAACTTCAAAACATCAAATCACCCTCATTTTAAAGCCAAATTAGGTGATTCAAAAGGTTATCTTGGTTATAATATCACAAGAATTATGTTGGGCTCGTCAAAAGTGAGTTTCGGGGTCATCTAGCATATGATTTAGGCTAGGAAAGCTACTGTATTTTTATTTACTTGTTTCGAGATTTAGTCACTTTTTTTCATTATGTTTTGGAGCTCGGGAAAAGGAAATTTTTGAGGAGTTTTTCATCACTACTTTGTGAGGTAAGTAATTTCTACCTGGATTTGGTTATACATATTGATTCCCTATGAATTTCTATACCTAAAACATGAATTTTTAAAGTGAAATTTGGGGTTTTTGCCTACAATATTAGAAAGTGTATTTTGGGGTTTTGAACACCGATTTAAAATTAGATTTTGGTTTTGAACACCGATTTAAAATCAGATTTTGGTTTTGGTTTCGGATTTTGGACATGCAGACCTGAGTTTATTTTTGGTGACTTTTTGGGAATTCTTCAATGATTGAATTATTTGGGGTTACTTCCTATGGCATTGGTTGAATTTTTTGGTTGATGTTTGACTAGATTTGAGTTTCTCAAGGAAATGCGATTTTGGAGCTTTGGACTAGCCCGGATGTGGTAAGTGTTTTTCCTGCTTTGTTTGAGGGAATTTTTCTTAATATGTGATATTGTGTACTACATGCGGGGGTGTTGTATATATAAGGTGAATGAGCGTATATACATATGCCATGGATGTTCATGCTTGGGGTACATTCTAGATTACTCTATGCCTTGTTTGATTGTGTGTTCTACTTGATTCTATATTTTACTCAATTGATTGAATACCTGAGCACGATAAATTATGCTAGAGCTAATGTGACTCTAGCAATACATTATTTTTAATATGATGAACTAATCTTGAGATTTATTTTATACTTTCCACGGACATAGTCACATGTATGTTATGAACATACATATGTACTTGTTCTTGTTTTGTGCCTTGATTGGGATGTGTGCACTCTATGACACATATGTGATCATTTGTATGACTACTTGAACCTAATTGATACAATTGATCTAGCCATAGTCATGCTTTATATGTTGAACACTCGTCCGCATTTACTTATTGCTATGTCTTTGTGCACCTTGTTGACAAGTTATGAGCACATATCTTTTGATGGTAATTTGGTGTATTGCATTGTTATGATTTTGATACATCCGGACCTATTGGGCGGACTGATTGGGTGTTGGCACGAGGTCTTTTTCGTCCGGTTATTATGATATTGTGGCACGTGGTCTTTGTTGTGCTATAGTGATGATATTGTGGCACGAGGTATTTGCCGTGCGATTTGGGGTTTTGTTTGCACATGTGGCATTATGATTATTATGCATGTGGCGCAAAAAGGTAGAATTCTTAATTATGCACATGCGGTGAAATAAGGGTGGCGTCCTTGGGAAAATTCACACGTGGCATAATAAGGTGATATGCACATGTGGAAAAATAAGGGTGACATTACTTGATATTACACATGCGGCGAAATATGGGCGATATTATTGAAGATGTTATGTGATGGTTAGAGGGTGATATGCTTGATTCTGTTTCTGTGGTTGTACGAGGGTAACATTCTTGATTATGTATGTGAGTTTTTCACATTGGTCATGCATTTTTACATGATCTGATGTTGCATCTAACATGCTAATCTATGCCTCTGTTATTACTTGATGATTTGATTGTCAAGATGGACTTACCTATGTTGAGTTGATATCTCATGTTATTTGAGTTGTATGTAGCGTATTGGTTTGATGCAGAAACAAGGTTGTTGGCATATATTGATATATTGGATTCTTGGAAAGTTCTCTTGAACATGTTATTTGACAATTAATACGAAATCAGATCATGTTGGGCACATGTTTATAGTCATGTATGAGTATTTGAGCACACACATTATATGGCGTATATCTCCTTGTGAGCGGGATTAGTGCAAGTTGTATTTGTTTGAACATAACCAATTGGGAAAGTTTGTGTATTACCCTATCCCAGTTGTGCACCTTCACTGCTATTATTCTTTATTATGTAATTGCCTTTTTGGAATTTTTTCTATGTATTATACATGTTATTGAGCCGTACATGTTATGCAAAGTGAGTATCTTTTGACTTAAAAAACCTCTTCACTACTTCGCCAAGGTCAGTGAAGATACTTACTGAGAACATGAGTTTGATTTACTTATACTACACTTCTGCACCTTGCGTGTAGATCTTGGATCTGAGTAGCTATGGAAGATGAAGCCTTGCATTGCGGACGTACCAATGTACCGGATTCAAGCTACCTTTTGGTTATGTGTAATGACCAGATAGGTTGTTTTGAGTACTAGCTCCCCATTTTATGTTTTGAGACCTACCATAGCTCTATTTAATGAGATATGAGTTACGTGTGTGGTCCGTATTGATTTTTGATAAGATTAAATCTGAATTTTTAAGGAAAATATGATTTTTGACAATGAAAATGGCTAGAGTTGACCACAATTAACGTTTTTGGTAAATAATCAAGGATCGGTATTTTGATAATTCTAGTACATTCATCTGATGATTTTGGACTTTTACACATGATTGGTTGGGCTCTCGGGTGACCCGAGGTTGTTTTGGCGCTTTATGTAGAAAGTTAAAATTTTGAGTTTGAACTTTTAAATGTTGAGTTTTGTTGATCGATTATTGATTTTAGATATTATTCTGATGATTTAATCTTGTGAGAGAGTTTGTATGATGTTAGTATACTTGTGTGAATGTTCATATTGGAGCACGAGGGGCTCTAATAAGATTTAGATAGGTCGCGGGCTATTTTTACATAACTGAAGGTTGCTAGTGTAACTGGGCTGTAGATCTTGCATTTTCGAGGTTCTATCCGCAAATATGACCCTCGAATTTTCTAGGACCTGTTCGCTTTGTGATACTAGGAAGGGGGATGGAAGCTTCTCATTTGCGAAGCTAAGTTTGCATTTGCGAGCTGTACAGGTGTAACGACCCGACCGATAATTTTTTGATGCTTCACACATGTGTATCTGTGGTTTTATGACTTGCGGGGTTAGTTGGTTTCGTTTCGGGAAGGTTTTGGGTAGATTTGGACCCTTTGGTTCTTGGTTTAGAAGTTTAAGTTGAAAATACTAACCGAAGTTCGACTTTTGTGAAAAGGACCCCGGAATGGTATTTTGATGGCTCCGATAGGTTCGTATCATGATTTTTGACTTGGGCATATGCCCGAAATTAAATCTGGAGGTCTCTAGGTTGACTTGACTTGTTTGGCTGAAAGCTGGCTATTTGAGGTTTAGAAGTTTTTCTACACTTGACAGTAGGTCGATTTTATGGCTATCAGGTTCGGAATTTGATTTTGGGACTTGGAACAGGTCTGTTTTGCTAATTGGAACTACTTTGCAAAATTTGGTGTCATTTATAGTTGGTTTGATAGGATTCAGATGTTTTGTTGCAATTCTAGAGGTTCTTGAGTTTTCTTTTGAAATTCATGCAATTTGATGTCCCATTCGTGGTTCTAGATGTTATTTTTGCATTTTGATCTCCCGAGCGAGTTTGTATGATATTATAGAACTTATCTGGATGTTTGGTTTGGAGCCCCGAGGGCTCAGATGAGTTTCGGACGTGTTTCGTAATAGTTTGGACTCAATTCCATGTTATTGGTGTGCTGGTCTTAGGTGTGGCAATTGCAAACACCAGCAATGCAATTGTGATCATAGCAGAGGGGCCTCAGGTATCACATTTACGATGCCTTGATCGCATTTGCGAAGATGTCACGCCGCGACCTCTGGGAGTGCGACCGCGCTCAACAGAGTTACCCCGGTTGAGCAAGCGTGCATAGTGCCGTCTACCTAACTCACCCATGAATAAAGA
The DNA here is from genome assembly GCA_002018475.1 of Nicotiana obtusifolia. Taxonomy (NCBI): domain Eukaryota; kingdom Viridiplantae; phylum Streptophyta; class Magnoliopsida; order Solanales; family Solanaceae; genus Nicotiana; species Nicotiana obtusifolia. The sequence continues at coordinate 155,835 of MCJB01014325.1, read as the reverse complement.
GAAGAATACATTTCATTAATTAGACAGTAAGAGGTCATGTGAATAACACCAGTTCATTTCCCTTAGTTATGTCATTAACAAGTCTCCAAAATAGTACATTGTACAATCATAGTTAAAGTGGAACAGATGATACAATTACAACATTTTTAGTTTAACCTTCCCAAAAATAGATACAACCCGCAGTATGTCTACGGAGCCTCTAGCAGGAACAAACGAGTGCTCTGACAGTGCCGGCAACAAGGCCCCAGCTATACCTCGAAATGAGGATAAGAGATACAGGACCCCAAAATGAAGTGGGGCAGACCAAGTCTGCTAAGGAGATGGTGTGCTGCTATCACTGATCAATACCACCTGCATCTATTAAAGATGCAGCAACCCCGGCAAAAGGGACGTTAGTACATATGGAATAGTACTAGTGTGTAAAACTGATAACCCTCTCAATAGAACGAGTAACGATAAATAAAAAATATAACATGAAATCAAAAAGAGACTCAAACAACATCAAGGTGTCAGGTTAGGGGAAAGGTAAATTTCAAGTAAGTTTTAATAACTTAAGTTGGGAGATCTTTAGCACTAATACACCACTGTGTTATAGTCTGCCCCACTGGCTAGGCCGTCTCACCCCAAGACATACATTCACAGTACCACCATGTTCGCGGCATGGTGTCCGATCTCAGCCCGATCGGTTAAGCGTCTCACCACAATGTTGTGTGGGTCGATATCACCTCACATCTAGCTAGCAATAATCTCATCCCATTTAAGAGGAAATACCTCAATTCACCAATCTCATCCCATATAAGGGGAAACAGTCTCATCTCATTATCACGGGGATTTACCCCTCAATCACTCCTACACTAGAACGTGTAGTTTTAGAGTTAGTTTGTTCCGACCTACCCTTTCTTGGTGGCTACGAATTCCACAAGGCATTTATCATTAAAAGGATTTACTACTCCTTTTATATTCTTTTGCATGTCATTCATTTTATTGGCACCATTGGCCATCAGGCAATATCATTCATGGCACGTTGGCCCCACATCATACTTCATGTTCTCTTCTTTCACTTTCAAATATCATCATGGATAATCAACAACAAAGACTTTCTAATTAATATGTTAAACACATATTTGAGCAATTTAGTGGCCTTAGGAACATGTGACATCTTACACAAGTTAATATGATCACTTTCATTTGGGCTTGACTTGAAGTCACAACATTTTAATACATACTCATACTTTGAACACGCTCCCGAAGAATATCATAGTAGGATAAGAATATTCTAGAACACAGTTTGAACTTATTCATATATACACATATTTCGACACCAAAATTATTCAGAAAAGTCAATTCATAATGGACAACTCGGGACTTACAAGATCATAATGGGAACTCAGTTCTAAGAGAGAAGTTTAGCCAACATATCTAGCCTCGAGCTTTCCTTAATTCACTACACCGTTCCGGAAATCCTAGCAATTTTGAACTATTTAGAGATATGGCCTAATGGAACACAAATTAGGTAGCAGTTCATAGTTTCAGCTCACTTGAGCATTTTATCAAACACTAGGTGTACATTAAGTTCAAGGTCCTCCTACTGTAGACTCTCACTCCACTACCCAAAGTTTACCCAAAAGAGCTCAACAATCTTCCCACTACCCTTGATGGTACATGCATGTAAAATAAACAATTCCCACACCCACGAATTGCTTGGCTTATTACCTATTTTTAGTTAAAATCACGAAATTGAGGGCTATGAAGTGGAACCTTACCTTTAGGATGAAGACCTAGTGAACTCTTCAACTTTGAGCAAGAATTGATGAATGATGAGCTTAGGAACTTCCCTTCTCACTCTATGGCACTCTCTCTCTCTAGAAATATATGTTTTTCCCTTCTAAAATGATCCCCAAGGCTGTCTTATAAGAATAGGGTCGAGTTCCAAAATTTTAAAAAATGAAGCCCCGATGCAGGTCTGCGGTCGCATATGTGACTGCATAACGCTTACGCGGTCCACACAATGGGCCGCATAATGTCCCTCCGGAACTTGGCACCCCTGCCTCACTCTGCGACCGGTCTGAGGTCTGCAGGCCTATTATGCGATCACATAATGCGCCGCAGAACGTTCCTCCGGAATTTTGTTGTGCTGGATCTTCGAGGGGTTATGCGGCCCGCAAAGTGATTATGCGGCCGCATAATGGACCGTGTAATGGTCTAAAAATTTAGCACATATTTCTGCCTCGGTCTGCGGCAGATATGCGGTCCGCAGGTCAGTTTTGCGACCATAGAATGGACCGCAGAAATGCCCTGTGTTTCCAAAAATTTTCTTCAACTCCCCAATGCACTGTTCAACACATCAGCCTACTTCGGCACCCCGAAACCTCGGGTTTAAGCAAGAGTTTACGAGACCTTACATCCTCCCCCACTTAAGATTATTCGTTCTCGAATGAGGGCCAAAGTCCGCCATTACAAACCTATATAACTCATCTGCCATAACACACCAATAGTCCCAACTTTTGACTAACTCCCCATATTTCCAAAATTTTTGCCAAAGTTTCCCTTGTTACTAGGCTTATCCACATGTCATAGAATCCCAGAAACCAACCCCAACAACATATACATGAACCAATGACGTAACATAACATAAAAACAACGACAACCGTGGACTTATGAGCAGTATATCACCCAAAAGGGAACACCCTTAACATCAATTGTACAAATTATACATAATTCATAGAAGGAAAACTCTTAACATTTTTATAGAACACAATTTTAAAAATACATGGTTATTCAAACAAATGAGGGTATTTCTTCTTCATTTCTTCCTCGGCCTCCCAGGTGGTCTCTTCGACCTGCTGGTTCCGCCATAGTTTTTTCATGAAGGCAATCTCTTTATTCCTCAACTTTCGAACTTACCTATCAGAATGGCAACTGGAATTTCTTCATACGTCAATTCCTCATTAACCGCAATAGTCTCATCCGGATCAATAAGCGATGGATCTCCAACCACCTTCTTCAACATAGATACATGAAACATTGGGTGCACTAAAGACATCTCTGGAGGTAGTTCTAGCATTTAAGCCACCTGACCGATCCTCTGAATAATTTTGTACGGTCCGACATACCTTGGACTCAATTTTCCTTTCTTACCGAACCGCATTATACCCTTCATAGGGGAAACCTTCAAGAATACCCAATCATCGTCAATAGTTAACATATAAGCCTACTTCGGCACCACAAAACACCAACTTTAGGTAATTTTTTACAGGGCCTTACAGAAGAATAGGCTAGACTAGGTAGGTTTGCATTCGTGACATTTTGGTCGCATTTGTGATGGGAGCAGGCTTCACAATTACGAAGCCAGTGTTGCATTTGCGACTTCCTCTTAGACTTTCAAGCGCCGCAATTGCGAGGCTTTCTTCGCAATCAAGGGTTCACAGTTACGAACCCACTATCACAATTGCGGTATCTGCAACTGAACAACAAATCTGGAAAGATAGGATTTAATCTGATTTATCTCATTTTAGAATCCTACACTCGGTAGAAGGTGATTTGGAGAGGGGATGTTCACCTTAACCATTGGGTAAGTGATTTTGATCAGTTTCCATCTATATTACATGATTATATATGAGATTTAATATCAAAATTTGAGATTCAAAGAGAAATTTTGGAGATTTTGTCTAAGTTTAGAAAAATGAAAAATTTTGATTTGAGAGTTGAATTGGACTCGGTTTTGAAAAAAAAAAAATGGACTCGTGGGGTTATGGGTACTCGGGATATACCCTTGGACCCGGGTTTGACCTGGCGGGCCTGGGATTGACTTTTGGGGAAAAGTATAAAGATCTTAGCTTTATTAATCAAAATTTGTTTTTCTTGTATTATTTAATGATATTAATTCGTATTTGGTTAGATTTGAGTTGTGTAGAGGCGAATTTTAAGGGAAACTACCCCTTAGGATTGGGGTCGTTTTGTATTATTTGAACTACGTGAAAGACGTGTACATGAAGTGAAAAGTGTGTACACGGGCTTGTGTTCGGTATTTCACCGGTTTAGACCCTTAGGCTGCTTTTAACCACTTAATTCATGTTGTTATTATTTTGTCTATCTCTCGTTGTCAAGTTGATTTTTATATGCCTTAACTGAAGTGGTTATTACTTGCCCTAGTTTCCATTGTCAAGGTTACTCTTATATGCATTTATTGTACTTGTTGTTACATGCTATTCTTTCCATTTTTGTGTTATTCTCACGCATTTAGACATAGTTTATATTCGATGCTATCTATTTCATTGTTAAGCTTATGTTATGCACTTTGAGTGAAAGTTTCCATTTCATGGAAATACCTTCTTTGTGAGTTATTGAAGTTGTAGTTGTGAAAGCTAATAACACATTGAGATTGATGTTGTTAGTTATCAATATACGTTTCGATGTTAAGTTGTTTCTTATTCATTTTGGTATTATGGAGATTCTTGTATACATTGTGGTTGAGTCGTGGGCTATATGTTGTGGTAACAATGTTATTGTTGATTTGGTAACATTCTGGTATATAGGCACATGTGGAGCTAGTTGATTATTGTGTTGTGATATAGATAGGCATGTGGTGCTATAAGGGTGAGTACTGAAACGCATGCAGTGAGATAAGGTGGGATTTATACACGTGTTGCTAGAAAGGAAATTACTTGAAGCCACGCGGTGAGATAATGGCACTAAAACGCGTGTAGCTAATTCGAAAAAATATTTTTAAAATAAATGCAAGGCTCATGCGATGATATAAGGAAGATTTTGATTATGACTTTTTAAATGTGAAAGAAAATGAGGTGTGGCGCCTCGGTCGTGATTCTTGTTGTACATTCCATGTTACAAGATCTTGTTGATAGAACGATTATTGTTATTATTCATTTGACTCATATGTATCTTACTGTATTTGATTATTTGTTGTTCTTATCACATACTCATTCTTGTTTTTCTTTATTGCTTTTTTATTAGTTGTTGCCTTACATCATTATGTTGCTTTGTTGCCATTTAACGCTTTGCTTTCCATTATTAGGTTATATTAATTTCTGTTAAGGTTTCTTTTGTCTAGTAGGTGTCTTGGCCTAGCCTCATCACTATTCTACCGAGGTTAGGCTTAATAATTACTGGGTACCGATGTGGTGTACTCATGCTAAGCTTCTTCACATTTTTGTGCATATCTAGGTACATCTGCTTGTGTCGGATGTCAGTGATTGACTAGTTATTTTGGAGACTTCAAGGTATACCTGCTCGACGCTCGCAGGCCTCGAAGTCACCTTCTTCTTTTGCTTTACTACTGTTTATCTTCACTTCAAAGAGAGCTGTATTTAGAGATTATTAGTGCATTCTCTGTAGAGCTTATGACTCAGTTTCACCAGTTTTTGGGAGATATTTGACAATTATACTGTTTGGGTTTTATTGTGATATTTTAACAATTTAATTTGATATCTAAGTTGTTATCTCTGCAAATTTATAATGTATGTTAGGCTTACCTAGTCTTAGAGATTAGGTGCCATCGCGACATCCTAAGGTAGGAATTTAGAGTCGTGACAAGTTGATATCAGAACTCTAGGTTCGTAGGTGTTATGAGTCATAAGAAAGTTTAGTAGAGTCGTGCAGATCGGTACAAAGACGTCTGTACTTATCTTCGAGAGGCTACAAAACTATTAGGAAAATTCCACTTCTTTGATTCCTTGTCATTTGAATTTGTTGATTTCGAAAATAGAGTCTTTGTCTTTATATCCTCTCACATATGGTGAGGACACGCACTGCTGGATCAAATGATCAACACCTGCGCCCCTTGCTAGAGCCGTGAGAGGCCCAGCCAGGGTAGAGGTCGAGGAGTGGCACGCGTTGCAGCCAAAGCACCTACCCAAGCAGCGACTAAGGAGCCACAGCAGCTCTGGTTAGGGATAGGAACCTGAGGCGCCTGTTGTTACCCCTGGGCTTTTGGAGATCCTAGCACAGTTTTTGAGCATGTTCGGCATTATAGCTCGGGCGGGATTGATTCTCCTTTCAATAGCTACATCTCAGGCTGGGGGACGAGCTCAGAATCCTATGGCCCGTGCTTCAGAGTGGCGCGTCTACATTGATCAGGTTCCAGGTATCATGCTAGCACAGTCCATTATTCTGGTTCAGCATGAGGTCAGGCCAAAGGCATCGTAGGAGGAGAAGAGGAGACTTGAGAGATTCAAGAATTATGATCGTTTTCCTTTCAGTGGCGCAACTACGAAGGATGTGCATGGTTTTCTACAGAAGCACCATAGGTATTCTGGAGGTGAGCGGAGTTGCTTTTGCAACATTTCAGCTGTCAAGAGCAGCGTATAGGTTGCGGCAGGCTTACAACGAGGGTAGGCGAGCTGATGTGGCCCAACTCACTTAGGCTCAATTTTCGGATATATTTTTTCAAAGAATTTGTTCCCCGGACCCTTCAGGATGCATGGCGCATAGATTTTGAGCAATTACGTCAGGGGACTATGTCATCGTCAAAGAATGCCATCATATATAGTGAGTTGTCCCAACATGCACCTGCGTTGGTTTCTACAGTTAGAGAGTGACTCTGCGGATTTAGCGAGGGGCTCAGTTATGGTATTAGATTTAGCACGGCTCGAGAGTTGGAAATAGATACTCCATTTTAGCAAGTTGTAGAGATTGCTCAGAGGATGGAGGGTATAGAGGCCAAGAGGCCTAGAGATTCTAGAGGATATAGTGGTGCTCGCGCTTCGATTGCAGCTCGTCATGGAAGAGGCTATGTGAGTTGCCCAGTTCATTCGGCACTTCCAGCTACTAGAGTGCTCCGGCTATTTTGAGGTATCAGGTTGCCCATTATGCACATCCAGAGTTAGTTTTAGTAGCCACGCGCACTGAGAGCTTATTTCGAGTGCGGTGATACCAGGAATATGGTGAGGGGCTGTCCCAGACTTAGGAGGGGTGCACCTCCACAGACTACACATGCTCCACGAATTCCACAGGGTCCACAAGGTTCATAGGCCATGGTTGCTACACCAGTTGCCGCTCCACCTACACCGCCAGCTAGATGTGGAGGTCAAACGAGTAGAGGTCGCCCTAGAGGGGGAGGCCATACCTGTTTCTATGCTTTTCCTGGTAGGACGAAGGCAACAGCGTCAGATGTGGCCTCACAGGTATTGTTCCAGTCTGTCAAAGGGATGCATCAGTCTTATTTGATCCGGGTTCCACGTACTCATATGTGTCATCTTACTTTGCTCCGTATTTTGATATATCTTGTGATTCTTTTAGTGCTCCTGTATATGTGTCCATGCTTGTGCGAGATTCTATTGTTGTAGACCATATTTATCAGTTGTGTTTAGTCACAATTGATGGTTATGAGATCATAGTTGATCTGTGGAGGAATCATTCGGTCGAGGAGGCGACCTAGAGACCGAGCACGACATGTGGAGTCGTTATCCTCACCTTTTTGGCACTTCAGGTATGTCTCTATGCACGTTCAAAGATGAACTTTTGTTTTAAAAGGGGGAGAATGTAACGACCCGACCTGTTGTTTAGTGTATTTGATCCCCATTTCACCTTTTGATGCTTCACATATGTGTATTTGTGGTTTTTTGACTTACGGGGTTGGTTGGTTTCATTATGGGAAGGTTTTGGGTTGATTTGGACCGTTTGGTTCTTCGTTTAGAAGCTTAAGTTGGGAGAGATAATGTGTAACAATGATTCCAAAAAAGTACAATTCGACGATAAGAAAGATAGCATGAATCAATGACCCCAAATAAGAACATGTCAACAATGGATGGGATGACAAAACTTCAATTAAGGCTAAGCAATTATGGAAAAGATAATAGTAACTTCAATTAAGGTTACTCAATTATGGAAGAGATAATAATAACTTCAATTAAGGTTAAGCAATTATGGAAGAAATAATAATAACTCCAATTAAGGTTAAGCAATTACGGAAAAGACAACAAGGCAATAAAGAGGTAACATCATCAATTAGGGCACCTAAGAGTTTAATTTGGCAACAAGGGCAGAACATAAATCAATCAATTCCAAATAAGACACGTATGGTTGAATTTGGTAAATGGAGGATTTAACATGCTAAAACAACTTCACATCTAATGAACGTAAGAACCTAAGAGCCCTAAACGGTCCAATTTCCACAAATAAGCCCGAGTACGTACTCGTCACCTCGCATACACGGCCTTCACATGACACAATTAGCACAAATGACTCAAATCCTAAGGGGTAGTTCCCCTACAGAAACTTAGGCAAGATACTTACCTCAAATAAGCTAGACCGATACTCTAAATGACCTTCTTGTGTGAAATAACCCCCCGGACGGCTCAAATCTAGCAAAAATAACTTCATAACATAAATAAAACTCATAGGAAACATAAATAAAGCTTCAATCTTTGATTAAAACTAAAAAGTCAACCCAAAAGTCAACCCCGAGACTCACCTCAAAACCCGATAAAGATTCACAAAACCTGAACACACATTACGATATGAGTCTAACCGTATCAAAATTATTAATTTGCGACATCGAATCACTCTTCAAATCCTCATTTTATATTTTGAAAGATATTTTATACAATTTCCCATTTTCTTCCATTAAATTCACTTATTAAATGACATAAATAAGTTTGAAATCATGAAATGTACTCAATTTCGGATATAGAACACTTACCCTAATTGAACACATGAAGAACTCCTCAAAAGTCGCTCAAATCCGAGGTCTATAACTCAAAATATGGTAAAAGTGGTCAACCTATTTTTAGAAACCTCTCTCGCATTGGATACCTAATATTTGTAAATCGCATTTGACACCTGCGATTTGCATCTGTTCCTTCAAACACCAGAAAAACAACAGTCTTTTCCTACACGAAAATGGGCATAACTCTCTCATACGACCTCGAAATGCGACGATTCATCTTGATATGGTTTTGTAATTACGATACGGATCTGATGGTTCAGTCGAATCACAAATCAAAGGTCATTATCACAATGTGGTACTCTTTATGCCAAAAGAAATGATGTCGAAACATCAAACAAGAGTGCGGCATAATCCAAACCCATCCAAAACTCACCCGAGTCCCATGACACCCCAAACAAGTATACTAACAAGTCCGAAAAGATAATACAAACTTTCTCAAAGCCTTAATTTGCCTCTAATAACATCAAAACTACGAATCGCGCCCATATTCAAGCCTGACAAAATGAAGAATGCTCCATAAACAAAAGTAAGGAAAACCATACTTAAATACCTTGAATTGAATCCCCATTTTGCACACAAGTTCTAAAGCACATAATGGAGCTAATGAAACTTTCAAAAATGGATTTCGACCTCCATAACACAGAATCGACCTATGATTGTGTGACGACCCGGCAAGTCGTCTCATGAGTTACCGCTCTGTTTCCCCAATTTCTGCTTCATTATGCTTCGTTATCCGTGTTTTATATGATCGAGTTGAGTAGTTTGCGTTCGGAGTGGATTTGAGACACTTAGTCTCTTTTAAGAAGGTTTAAGTTGAAAAAGTCAATCGGATGTTGACTTATGAGTTAGAGGGCTCGGATGTGAGTTCCAATGGTTCGGTTAGCTTCGGGAGGTGATTTATGACTTCGGAGTGTGATCAGAATTGGTTTTGGAGGTCCGGTGTAGAATTAGTATTGAATTGGTGGAGTTAGTATTTTGGCGATTTCCGGTTGTTAGGCGAGATTTTGATCCGAGGGTCGGACTGGAATTCCGAGAGTTGCTGTAGCTTCTTTATGTTATTTGGGATGTGTGTGCAAAATTTCATGTCATTCGGACGTGGTTTGGTTGGGTTTTTTATCAAAAGAGTAATTTAGAAGATTATGAAATTCTTAGGCTTGAATCCGACGCGAATTTGGTGTTGTGATGTTGTTTTGAGCTTTCCAAAGGTTGGAACAAGTTTGAATGATATTATGGGATATGTTGGCATATTTGGTTGAGGCCCCAGTGGCCTCGGGTGAGTTTTGGGTGGTTAAACGGACTATTTCATCTTTGGAAAGATTGCAGATTTTTTTTTTTTAGCTTCAGCTGTGCACCATAAAATTTCTGGTGAGAGTAGTCCAGTTTGGAAGGTCATATCTCTTAATCTGTAAGGAATCAGAATAATTGCAAAAAAAAAAAGTTGTAGTCCTTGTATTCTAGTTTCCAAAAAGTTAAACCATTCATGAGTTGGATATTCTATGAGAAAGTTATGATTGACCGAAGTTGACTGGTGGAGCAATTTCGACAGAATTTTCTGATGCACTTTAGAAGCTCATATCTCGAAATATATAAAGAGTTATATAGTGTACAACCTATCAAATGAAAGATCTTCGAGTCTAGTTTCTAAATCTTCAAACCATTGATCATTTGGATATTTCCACAAGGAGTTATGAGTGTTTTAACAGAAGGTGTATAGCAAGGGAAAATGGTAAGAGGATGTACAACCTGCACAGCACAAGGTACAACTCGATGAAGCCTGGGCAGAATGTTTTTAAGTCTTCTTGTCCGCGACTTTGGGTATATTTTCACCCATAGTTGCTCATTTTTGGAGGTTCTTGAAGGAATTTAATGAGGGATTCAAGGAGAATCGATTGGAGGTAAGAATTTCGGATCTAAAACTCGTTTATGTTGTGAAATCCAGCTAGAAAATCATTGAAGTCTTGCTAAATATGGAAGAAATAGGACTTGGGATTTTGAAATTTTAATTGGGTATTTGGAGGACCATTTGGGGTCAGATTTGAGAACTTTTGAAATGTATGAACTCGTTGGGAGATAAGGAACCCGTTGATGTGAAAATTTCTGAGCTTCGAGAAGTGGGCCCGGGGCTCGGGTTTTGCTAATTTCGAAATTTTTGGTATTTTTCGATTGTTTTCGCTTGGGCTTTGTCCCCTCAGCATATTGTGACGTATTCGTTCTGATTTTGGATAGATTCGACGCGCGTGGAGGCCAATTCGAGGGGCTAAGGAGTCACGGGCTAGGGATTTAGCCGGTTCGAGGTGAGTAGTGATTGTAAATGATGTTCTGAGGGTTTGAAACCCCGAATTATACATCGTAGTGCTATATTGAGGTGAGACACGCACTCGATGATGAGCGTGGGGTCATTTATTATTGGGGATTGTGACTTAGTCCATCCCGATTGATGAATTTTACTGCGTACTTGACTGAAACTTATTTGTTATCATCATGATTTTGGTTGATTGCCATATTTGGGCTTCGTGCCAATTATTTGAACCCTTCGGAGATTTTTACCACTCTTTCCTCACTATTTTAACTTATTACTTGAACTCAGTCATCCTGTTTTCCACTATTTTACAACTCATCCACTTTTACTCAGTTTTGAGACTTAAATAATATTTTAATGATGTTTTTGGGCTGAGAACTACTATTTTACTATGCCCGAGGGGCTTGTGATGATTTTCAGACTGAGTGCGGCCGAGGGCCGGATGTGAGGATATACTGAGTTATATGAGGCCGAGTGCCTGAGATACTTTATATGCCACGAGGTGGCTTGTGATTGATATGAGGCCGAGGGCCTGAGATACTTAATGTACGCCACGAGGTGGCTTGACTGATATGAGGCCGAGGGCCTAGATTTGATGCCACGAGGTGGCTTGATATTGCGCTTGGGCCGTAAGGGGCCCCTCCCGGAGTCTGTACAGCCCCAGTGAGCGCGGATACCCATTGTGATGTGAGATATAGCCCGAGGGGCTGATATTGTACTATATGATAGCCCAAGGGTCTGATACTGTTCCATGTGATAGCCCGAGGGGCTGGTATTGTTCTGAGAATTGAGCCCGAGGGGCTGGTACTGTTCTGCGATATTGCCCGAGGGGCAGATTTGTTGATACTGAGCCCGAGGGGCGATCTTCTATCTTTTTTTACTTCACATTATTTACCTGAAAAATTACATGTTTTACTTGTTGAAAGGAGATTTTAATTGATTTCTCACTGATTTACTATTTTCAAATGATGTTTTACTGCTTCATTATAGAATGCCTTGTGCTTTATGTGCTTTCTTACTTTCAGTCATTATTTATATTTATTACTCACTGGGTCGGATTACTCACATTACTCCCTGCACCATGTGTGCAGATTTAGGCGGTGTTGGTTCCGTTCCGGAGTGCTGACTCCTCCCATCCAGGCGGTGATTTAGAGACGACGAGGTAGTTGTTGGCGTCCGTAGCCCCGTATCTCCCTTATCTTATTATTTCTATGTTCTTCAAACAGTTGTGCCAGATATTGTATTTAGTAGACTTGTATCAGGATCCATAGTTGCTCATGACTTGTGACACCCCGGTTTGGGCTATGTCGGGATGGTTTCTGTTATGGTTAGGTATATTTCCGCAAATTATTGCTATTAAATCATTCTTATATTATTTTCATGTTAATTAACTACTTAAAATGAGATTTTTGGTTAAATTGGCTGGCCTTGTCTTCACGAGAGGCGCCATCATGACCGGGTTCTGGGTTAGCGTCGTGACAGAGCGAACCTCAAAATCTCTAAAATTCCAGCATTTTTCCAATTTTTGCCAAAAAGACCTAAAATGAGCTACGGATCACCAAATTAAAATGCAGACATACGCCGAAGTCTAAAATCAACATACGAAGCTATTGGAACCATCAAAAAATGAATGTAGAACCGTTTATCCATAAGACAAAAGCTTGGTCAACTTTTCCAACTTAAGCTTCTGAATTGTGGATTATCTTTCCAAATCAACTCCGAACTTCCCGAATTTCAAATCCGATAACACGCGCAAGTCATAATACCTGAAGCGAAGCTGCTCAAGGCCTCAAACTGCCAAATGACGCACTAGAGCTCAAAACGACCGGCCGGGTCGTCACACTTTAGTCTAGTAGGTGTCTTGACCTGGCCTTGTCACAACTCTACCGAGGTTAGGCTTGATACTTACTAGGTACCATTTTATAGTGTGCTCATGCTACGCTTCTGCACATTGTTTTGCAAATCAAGGTACATCTGCTCGTGCTGGACGCTAGTGATTGACAAGTTATTTCATAGACTTCAAGGTGTACCTTCTCGACGCTCACAGGGCCTCGGAGTCACCTTTTTCTATTGCTTTACTACTGTTTATCTTCACTTTAAATAGAGTTGTATTAAGAGATTATTAGTGCATTTTTTGTATATACTTATGACTCAGTTCCACCGATTTTAGGAGATATTTGACAGCTATATTAATTGGATTTTATTATGATAGTCTAATAGTTTAATTTGATATCTAAGTTGTTATTTCTACTAATTCTCAATGTATGTTACGGGTTATAGACATTCATCTCTAGTTGTTATTTATATGCCAATCTTGTGTACATGTTAGTTTTGTATACGCCAAAGTATGACATTCATGTTAATCTTGTGTACATGTTAGTTCGGTATTTCTACTAATTCTCAATGTAATTTGATATCTAAGTTGTTATTTATATGCCAGTCTTGTGTACATGTTAGTTTGGTATTGCTGGTTGTAGACATTCATGGTCGCCTCGTCGGCTTTGATTTGTAAGGTAGGCCTCGTCGGCCTAAGTTGAGGGTTACCCCTCCAGAGTTCACAGTTATAGAGTGGTAGGCTCGGGCCAAATATGGCACGGGTGCTGGCCACACCACCCTAGTAGAGCCTTTCTTATAGATGTGCTGTGCACCACATTATATAAACAGGAAGCTACAAGGCATTTTCTTTCAAATCCAAATCGTGCTATAGAGCAGAGTCATGACTTATGTTTGCTAATGATATAGAGATGCTCGCAATTAGAAAAATTAGAGCTAGCTAGAATGCTAATACAACATCAGGTAAAGGCTAGAGAGAGAATTCTTGACAACATAGCCCAGTTTGAGACCCTATAATATCGTGCATACCAGATGAGCGAATTTCATGCTTAAGACCCTAACACGGAAATATCTAACACACCCCGCGAATAGCAGGCCATGGAAGTATCAGAAGGTAAAAGTATAAGTTTCAACATGTAATAGAAACAAGGTGATGAAGGGTACGAGGTACCAAGTTAGTGAAGATTATCAGTATTTACAATTCAGGTAGAGAAATATAAGCATTTTGTGTTACCTTCAACAGTAACATACATATGTACAATATGCCGCACCCATCTCAGTTATGCCCTATGGGAGCTAACAGATATAGTTTAAGAGAAAAATGGGATATTAGGATCCAGCTGGGCTTCGAGTAACAAAAAATAGTGGATGGATTGCTAGCGTTAGCTGACATTTTTGACTGATATTGCAAGCGTGATAATAGTTCTCCTTATGAGACACCAAGGTAATGCACTCTAGAATAGTACAGTCAAATATGAATACTAGAATATTCAGGAATTTCAGAAGATATGCAGTGGAATCCTAAAAGGGATAAATATTTACCTTAGTATGACCCCCCCTCCCCCCCAGTAAAAAGAGAATGTTAGGCGACTCGAAAAGCTAGTGAGATGGAGCAAGGGAAGCTAAAAGTGAAAGAATAATTTGTTGAAGTTTTCAAAATAAGGTAATTGACAGAAATATTTGCAGAAGAATTAGAAGAGAGTAAATGAAGCATTATGAGTAAGATGTCATAAATCGATGATAACGGTAAATCAAAATATGACAGAATGATGGAGTCTATAGTCAAGTGAAGGAAAAGACAAGAGGAGACAGGCCTTGAGATAATAAAAGAGTATAAGCCATAAAGTCATATCCTCATTTCGAGAAAGGAGTTAGTGACTCCAACGTGATTACTAGAAGGAAAAGTTGGACCCTCGGAGTAATAAAAATCAGTATAGGCTAGTGAACAAGATAAACTGAGCATGAATTAGGGATCAGAAGATGTGATAATAGTCGACACCAAGAGAATTGCAAAAATCGCGTTCCAGTAATAATAGAATGGACAACAAAGGAATAACCTTTACAGGTCATTCAGGAAGACACTTCCTTAAAGCAACCACTGTGAGCTGTGTTAAGCTTAAGGGACTAAGTGTGCCAGTTACACTAGGTATCACCCTCGCATGTTAGAAACTCAGTTATCCCTGGTACAGAAGGGTTACCCCAAAAGTGAGTAAAGAGTCAGTGAAGACGTGAAAAGACGCCGAAGATGAAGAGGTAAATATTTATAGGTAAATCTTCATAGCATTAAATATTGGTACTCCCCTAGAGGAGGGAAGATGGTGTGATATGGTAGTAAGTCGGAGTTAAGTAGTTCAAGTAACTATGGAGTAGTAAAGGAAGAACGTGGTAAAAAGGTGAAAGTAATAAGATTGCATTTATTTAGATCCTATAGATATGTTACGACTCCAGAACATTACGCACGCACGATGCTAGGGAGAAGCATTAAGGGTTTTCGGCTAGGATGTTATTGATAAATAAGTGTGAATGGACACTTGATACATAAGGAGCTAGTGCGAGAAGTAAGTTAAAAAAAAGTACATAACCCAAGAGAGATTGCAAGAAATATAGATTTGAGAATGGACTAACGAGTAGTTACTAGTTGATTCAGAAGAGCCTAGTTATGGCTAGACAAGAGGATGCAGATAAGTCAACAAATCGTACAAGGTAAACATAGTGAACCCCAACATAGAGAATTCAATCTCGCAGATATGACATGGTAATCCTTGAGAATTATTCAGATAGGAGTTGGGGTAGTTAAAGGCATCGTATAAGTGTTACAAAAATAAAAGAGAGTGCCACTGGGGAGACAATCAAAATTTCAGTTCAGAAGCAACCCTACGAGCACAAGGTCGCAGAGGTAAGTACCTAAGGATAATTATAGGCGAGTAAGAACATAAAAAATTCCATCAAGTAATAAGCTCGCAATTTTACAAGAGTTAGAGGGCCTCCCTTAAGTACTTTAATGAAAGCCTAGCTGAGGAAATAAGGAAGAAGTCTTCAACCTAAGCATAGTGACCTGAAGAAGAAATGATCTTGGAATAACAGTGTCAAACTACAACATTGTTGCACTCCATAATAAAGTGACACCTATCGTGACCAAAGAAGGGGAAGAAAAATCAAAGGTAACATTCAAGATCGTATGAGTTGCATGAATTTCCAATATATGTGGGCATTAAGATAAACGAAGTATTCATGCAACAAGTGGCATTACGGCCACGAAAAATAATTGCTTACTTTTAAAGAAAACTGAGAAGGCACGGAAGGAATTATTCGATCAATGACCCAGAGTTAGTTACGTCATGAACGCACTTACGATTTCGGAGTGTTATCCATGAAGCATATATGTTGACATTCATACAGCTATAGGAGACTCGGGTATCAGTTAAAAGAAATAATTGAGTCCACGGCGGACAAAGGCTTGAATTGTTAGAAGGCTATATCATGGATGTTCCATAGCGTCCACGAAAGGCTACAATAATAACTAATACCCTAAGCCGCATATCGGAAGATAGTTTAAGCCTACTCAAAGGCTGAGAGAGAAGAGGAAACTAAAGAGTTACATCATCTAAGTAAATTAGGAGTGACCCGGATAATTATAAAAATCGTGATTCAAAACATTGCAGAATCTCTTAATATCAGAGGTACTAGAGAGATAGTACAACACCCATATTCTATAACGGCTCTACGATAAAGCAGTTAGAAGAGTACCAGCCTCATAAGAAGTCAGCATGAAGCTTCTGCCGAATTGTGTATGCATCGGAGGTGCAAGTATTATAGAGAGCTTTAAGGTGTGGACGTGAATTCCACCTATGTGGAAGGGAGGTTATGAAAGCAACAAAACATACAACGCAAGATTTAAAGGTAAGAAAGGTAAAGGTAAAGAAGGTACGAGATACTCAAGTGCAGAAGGTTATGAATAGTCTAGACTTCAGATAGAGGTCTAGAAACGCCGTGATTTAGTATCCAGAAATAGTAGTGGTGTCATCAGTGGCATATCTTCCATCCTATGGTTTCCAGGTACCTAGAGGTCTAATTAAGAGATTAAATAAGAGTTAGGGACAACGTGATGTCTCGCTTGAGGTCCCAGAATAACATAAGGAAATCTATAGTGCTAGCAAGTTAACTGAAAGTTACGAGTAGTATGACTAGATATGTCTAGGTCAAAAGATAAAGTATTGTGGAGTGAAAAGTTTTGAGATAGACAAGAGCAAGGATAATAAAAGGTATGTGAGAAGGTGACGAGAATAGGTAAGTCCTCAAGATGAAACCCATCACAACAAGAGAGCTGATGGTTTCCGTAAGTTATAAAAAAGCTCAGTATAGCCTGAATGAACTCAAAGGAGTTTAAGACTGGGGGCATTTAGAAAAGATGGAATGTTGGCCTATTAGTAGAATGAGATTTAAATTGTGATAAATGATAAGAGCATGACGTTTAGGCAGTTGATTGAGTAATGATTTAAAGAAAGGGATTTCATAAATTGCATAGGACTAGAATACCCCATAAGATGAACCACGTTGGGATGCCATGAAATACGATTATTGAAGTCTAGTATCGTCCCTATGTGGATCAAGCAAATAACTTCAGATTTTCCCCAATGAGATGTGAACCCTAGTGACAATGTATTATGTAAGAGGTTTCAAGTTATTTGTGTAGATTATAGATTAACATTTAGGAGAGTCAACAATAGATGGATAAAAGTTCCAAAGTATGAGATGAGATTTGGCTATCATTGTTAAGATGAACAGTAATGAAGAAGCACTATAGGACTTAGATTTATACATGTAGAATAAGATGTGAGAGACTAACTTGGAGTTGGGTACCAGACCTCGGTAATAATAAACAAAAGCAAGTGTTATGGTATAGTATGACCTACCTAGATGCAGTAAAGCCATAAGGATAGCTATCAGAGGCTATGAAACAAAATATAGCAATAGTCGTAAGTTTGACATAGTACCATGCGAAGAACTTTAGTATACCTATAGATGCCCAGAGGGATAGCTTGTCATAGTTTTGTATATGTTCACAAAGTGAGGCCTAGAGATGGGTTAAAAGATGGAGGAAAAAGTAGAGAAGAGTCTCATAGGCACACATACAAGGAAAAAGTCGTAAGGCTGCATGACAGAAGGTAGCAACAATTACGAGATTGGAAGAGTTCTGACCACAAGTCATGGTGTAAGAAAAAGGCCTAAAGGAGGGGGGGATGCCCTGGTCTTGGATTTATTCATAGAACAGTCACCTAGATCGCAAAGACGGTATTAAAATATTCGTTAGAGCTATAGGTTATGAGACTGATAAGCGCATTAGTCAACATTCTAGGACGAATATTCCAAAGGGGGGAATGATGTTACACACCATGTTTTCGTACGTGAGAGTACATTGTAAGCCAATTAATGTAAGCCCAGAAATGAGATCGACTTTGAAAGTACATAAAGTAAGTTAATAATATTACCTTGGAGGTTACAAATATTTAAGATCATGAATAACAAGTACCAATAGGGTTGGAAGGATTAGAAGCTAAACGAATCGAAAAAAATAAGTTTCGTTGAAAGTTGACAAGTTGAATATGTTATAGCATGTACTTTTGAGGTGATACTAGGGTGCTTAACATGACATGACAAGGAGAAAATTTTATGAGTTATTTTAGTCATTTGATAGCCGGGTGTTATGTTTTGAAGTCAATCAAGTTATGGAAGAAAAGTTGGACTAGTTACATTCATAAATTTGCTGAAAATTAGGTCAAACATAGCGGAGCTTTTCTCTCAATATACTTGGAATTATGAGTTGGTTTATCTACCAAATTGAATATCTACGAGTCTAGTTTCTAGTGCATTAAACCATTCACCGATACGACATCGGAGCAGAGAGATATTCACGTTTTTGGGAGACTACGCAAACAGCTCCCACTGGGACTCACTTAGGCGGTGGTCGACCTACTTCACTTTAAAAATGATTTGGACGTCCTTTATTTCTCATTTTTCGAGCCAACCTCGTCCCTATGCTCCCCCTAACACTCATAAATAGATACCATAAGGGTTTGAAGTGATTCCAATGTGATTACACCATATTTCAGTATCAAAAGTTAGTTCTAGTGAAGAACAACACCTATTTGAGGTTGTGTTGTCATTGAGGATAATTGTGGGCTGTGTTTGGCTTAAATTGCAAGTTGTTGCTACTTTATATGGTCAGTATAACAGCCTAATAACTGTGCTTAAACTTACTTGTATGTTGGATAAGTTGTTAGGATGATAAACTACAAGATAGTACTTGGATTAGCTTGAGATGTTGTTGTTCTAGATATATTTATTTGAAAGTTGCTCTTATGAACTTTAAGTGGCTGGAAATTATGGAAAATAAGTTGTCTATGATACTTTTATTATGATTATGTTGGTTTACATGTCAATCTTGTTGAGGAAACTAGTAACTAGAAAGGAAATGGCTAAAAAGCACTTGGAAGGTGTCGACAGTGATATTATATTGTGTTGGGCAATTTCGGGTAACTTTAAAATAGAGTACAAGGTTGAAAATCCTTTAAACGGTATTGGTTATTATACTGGATATATTACTAAGTTCAAGAATGAACGATAATGGGTTTGAAGGGTGCTAAAGGGATTCAATCCGAGCTTGTCGCTCGTTGTAATATATTGATGACTTGTTAATGAAATATTTTGTACCCTATTGTTGATGCTGTTCTTATTGCAGGAAGGCCCTTGTTACAGGGGAGATGCTGCCCAAATTTACATAAACGAGCTACTAGTTTAAGTTGCCGACTTAGCCTTAACTCAGCACTAATTTTGAATCTCCTTATGCTATGTAGATTGAGCTGAGTTGTTTGAAGAATTGCTTGGAAGGTATTAAGGACTCAACAAAGTTAAGGTATGTTAGGGCTAAACCTTTCCTTTACTTTGGCGTGATCTCATAACTACATGCGTTTGATAACGAGACATAAAGAGAAGTTCGTACTCCTGAATTTAAGTACATTATACTAGTCTCATAAGTTACAGTATTCTCCCTTATCAGGACTTTATATTCAGTTAAATATTGTCTTCTTCGAGTTGAGAGTGAAGAGGGTCTATATATATATATATATATATATATATATATATATATATATATAGACACACACACACACACACACACCTTATTTTAGTTTTTTCACCACCATCCAGTTATAATCAGTGGGCAGAACCCTATTGGCAACCTCTGATCAGATGGTAAGTTAAATACAAGCCTACTGTGGCCGAGCGCCAATGAGCGATCCCAGAATAGCCGAGATATAGAGCTTAGTATGGTCGAGTGCCTATGAGCGAGCCTACTACGGCAGAGCAGTTATACATACCGAGCCTTATTGTGCCGAACAACTATTTTACTTACTGTATTGAGAAAGAGTTGAGTCAATATCAGTAGGTAAGCATATCTTCATATTATCTTTGACTCCTTGTTACTTTTAGTTGCTATATTATTAGCTTTCATTTATTCTGTTGCCTTACATACTCTATACATTATTTCGTACTGACGTCCCTTTTGCTAGGGACGTTGCATTTCATGCCTGCAGGTGCTGATAGACAGCTGGATAGACCTTCCTAGCAGACAGAGTCAAACATCAGCTTGTTGGTAAGCTCCACTTCCTCAGAGTTACCAGGTCTAGACCTTGGAGTTCATTTTATATATACAGGTTTCATGAGTAGGTCGAGGTCCTGTCCCGATCATGATACAGTTCAGTTATCTTTAGAGGCTTGTAGACGAGTCATGTATATTTTGTATATTAGTATTGCGGCCTTGCTAGCCATGTGCCCATGTTAATTTGGTATTTCTAGTGGTAGACATTTATGGTGGCCTCGTCGGCCTAAGTTGAGGGTTACCCCTCTAGAGTTCACAGTTATAGAGTGGTATGCTTGGGCCAAATATGGCACCGCGTGACGGCCATGCCTCCCAAGGTTTGTGGCGTAACACTTATTTCGTATCAGTTATTTCTCCGTCTTCCATTATTTATCGTTGTTATGTTCACATATTGTTTATTTATATCTTAGTAGGTGACTTGACCTGGCCTCGTCACTACTCTACCGAAGTTTGGCTTAATATTTACTGGGTACCGTTGTGGTGTACTCAATACTACGCTTCTGCACATCTTTTTGTGCAGATCTAGGTATGTCTGCTCATGCATGACGTTAGTAATCGACTGTCAGCTGTTTTTCGGAGACTTCAAGGTATACCTGCTCGGCATTTGCAGGCCTCAGAGTCACCTTCCTTTATCTTTACTTTCTGTTGTAATTTCATTCAGACAATGAAGTAGTAGACATTCTAGTTTACCCTGTAGAGCTTATGACTCAGTTCCACTGATTTTGGAACCTTTGTTGTTGAGATTCTATTTCGGAAGATTATATGAGTTTATCAGTCTTGCTTTAGTATTTCTATTAATTATTTATGTTAAATTATTATTAAATGTTAGACTTACCTAGTCTTAGAGACTAGGTGCCATCACGACATCTTAAGGATGAAAAATGGGGTCGTGACACCCTTTCTGATTTTAGATGTTATAAAGATTTCTTTCTTACCTGGCTTTATGAAAAACTAGATTGAAACCTCCCATATTGAAAAGAGAAATTCCTATATGGCTTGCGTAAGTCTCTTAGAGATTTAGTTAAAGAGGATCAAAATCATCATACTGGAGATGTTATTCGGTATCACATATGGCCAACTTACCAGTCTCATTCAACATGTTGCTCTCAAAAATTGTCGACATGATAAGATATTGAGACAATTAGCCAAAGATATAACACAGACTCTTAAAGATCTAGGTAGTTTCTATGAACAATTTGGCTTAACTCCTTGTAGTAAAAGGCCTCATAAGAGACAAGCAACTAAAGATAAGGAGATTACAAAATATAGATCTTCTACACCCAAGTTTAGGAAGACCAAACCTTTTTGCTATAAATCCAAAACCTTTCCTTGTAAACCTAAAACATCAACTTTCCAAACTCCCAATTCTAGAAAATGTTTCAAGTGCAACAAACCATGTCATATCGCCAAGTACTGTAAGTTATCTAACATGGTTAGAAATCTTGATTTAGATGAGTCCGCTCTTAACCAGATCGAACAGCTTTTATTAGAAGATAGTGACTCTTCTGATATTGCTGATGATGAACTTGAACAGTAATTTAACCAACTCAAAGATGACGATACAGAATCATCTTTATCTCAATCTAGTCAAGAGGACAAAAATGGCCAACATGAGATTAATGTTCTCTCCAAAGAACATGGCCTTCTTCTCGAAATAATAAGCAATCTTCAAGACTCTGAGCAAAAGAAGTATTATCTCGAGCAATTGAAACAATCGATAGATAATCCTTCTACATCTTCCTCTAGTGTATTTTCTAATCATCCTCAAGTTGCAAATACATGTAATATTATTGATATCCTCAGTAAATTCCCTCCCAAAAGCCTTAGGTAGTAACTATCCAAGATCTGCAAATTGAAATAACACCCGGTAAAGAAGAAATTCGAGAAATTAAGGCTAGACAAGAACTTGACAGTCTTGTCCTCCAATAGCTCTCTATCAAATTTGAAGAGCCCAAACTAACTGAAACCAAACCAGCTGACCAAGAAGTTTTCATCAACCACCTCTCCAGAATATCCACACGGAAATGGCATATGAGAGTCATCATAATTATCAATAAATCCTTTACCTTGGATATCATTGCCTTATTTGATAGAGGTGCAGATCTCAAATGCATACAAGAAGGACTCATTCCTACCAAATTCTTTAAAAACCCACAGAAGGCCTTGGAGCTGCTAGGGGCGAAAAACTGGGAATTAGCTTCAAACTCTTTAATGTTGAAGTTAAAACCTCCCAAGAAAATTCATCTTTGTCAACCTCAAGTTCCTTTCTATTAGTAAAATACCTTACTAATGTAGTTATATTATGTACTCCCTTCATCGAGGAGCCCATACCTTTTATGGTAACAAAAAAAGGAATTCTAATCGAACGTATAGGAAGTAGAACCTTTCTTCCTTTTGATAGACCTTCAATTGCAAAGTTCTTGTCTACCATAAAAAGTAAGGAAGCACATATCAACTTTCTCAAAGAAGAAGTAGCGTTCCGAAGGTTACAGGAACAACTTCGAGTATTTTCTCTCAAATCCAAAATACAAATATTAGAAACCCAAATCCAAGAAGAACTTTGTGTTGATTTACCTACAACCTTCTGGAATAGCACGAAACACATTGCTAAGCTTCCTTGCAAACCTGACTTTGATGAAAAACTATCCCCACAAAAGCTCGTCCTATCCATATAAATCATGAGCTAACCATTCATTGTCAAAAATAAATAAGATCTTCTTGATAAACGCATCATCTCTCCAAGTAAATCCCGTTGGAGTTCTACTGCGTTTCACGCCAATAAAAACTCATAAACTTAATGAGGTGTCCCTCAATTAGTCATCAATTATAAACCTTTAAACAAAATATTCCGCTGGATCAGGTACCCTATTCCAAACAAAAAGGATTTATTTCAGCGGCATTATGCTGCAACTATCTTTTCAAAATTTGATTTAAAATCAGGATTTTGGCAATTTCAAATAGATCCCAGGGAACAATATAAAATTGCTTTTACGATACCACTTGGGCAATACAGATGGAACATAATGCCATTTGGTTTAAAAAAAATGCTCCTTCCGAGCTTAGGACTACAATTTAATTTAGACCCGAACTACATGAGAAATTACTAGAGTGGATAAAGTTATTTGGATATTCCGGGATAATTATTTATTAATCTTTGAGTGTTGGATTAATGGGGAAACTTGGATGTTAATTTCAAAGCAATAAAATTAAAAAGAAAGTGAACTATCTCCCCATAGAGCACCTATAGCACAAGAGGGAAGTAGAATTTTAGTAAACCAGTGAGCTAAAGGTCTATAGCACAGCTATAGTACTGGTAAAAAAAATATAGTACATGGACCTATTAATACATGAGCAGGGCGAGAGAAAAATAAAAGGATTTCAAGGCTAGAGATTTTCTCTCCATCACCCATCTGACCAAGGCTTCCAATACACACTTATAGTGAGTTTTTAAGTGTGTTTTATGATGATTTCACTTCTCAATCACTAGTTACAATAGAGTTTTGTATTGGATTCTATAGGATTTCTTCAAAATCTCAAGAACACCCCAAAAGTTGGCTTTCAAGATTTGGGCTACAAGAGGTAATCCTTCACACGTAAACCTACATGTATGAATTGTTAGTGAAAATATGAGCAAGAAATAAGTATTAGCACTTATGGGATGATGATTGGAAGCCATTAGCTGGTGCTGTAGATATTTTATAATGAGTTAATTAGTAAATTTGGTGGACGTGAGTACATTGATGATTATATTGGTGCTAAAGAAGGCATTTAGTAGTCAAAGGATGTTGTAGTATCTCTTGTTGGTGAGAAGGAGGGATTATTAGATGAAGAGCTCCATCAAGGTATGTCGGCTGAACTCCTTCCGTTGAATCGAATTCCACAAATTCCCTATAAACTGTGAATATGGTTTGTTCAAGTTCCTAGTTTTAGTATTTTAAATTGTCTCAAAAGGATGACTTATATAATGTCTACATTCTCAAGTCATGATTCAATTGTCATCTCTATACTCATCACTGAAAAATAATTCAAGTATAATTGACTTCTCGAATGCTTATGAGTTCAATTCATGCTTCAAGTACAATCCCTAAGCTCCACCTTTTTGATAAATTTCAAGTGTCTTAAGCTCTTATTACTTGTGTGGTTGTAATAATGATTCCTAATTTTTAAAATATCTTTAATGTTTTAAGATGACCCATGGCAATGTTGTAGATATTCAAGTTTACAAGTAAGCACGGCGCAGAAATTAAGGCATTCCAATGGTTTCAATCATAGCATATATGCGTCTAAGATAATAAAGTCAACTGATTTTGATGTTAACTCTCCAAGAATCATGAACTTATCTAATGAAATTAAGATGACAAACGAGTACAAAACGAGATAAAAGAGAGATGTCCAATGCTAAATGATGGTGATCCTTAAAGAAAAGGAATTGGGTCCATACGCCAGTGTAATCTACTCATTGATTCTCCATACATGTGCTAATGTAATAAGATGTGTTTCCGCATGATGTGCACGAACATGAAGTATTCCAATGATCCGAGAATTTATGACCTTAAATGTAATGTTACGCATGTCGCTTTGAGCTTACATATGGTCATGTGCATATTAATGTGTTATGATCCCTATAGATGGTTTATGAAACGCATAGGCACCCAGTAAAGGTCCGCTATAGACGGACCGAATGTGTGCATAGTCAGTACAGGAATTAGGTGAGCCCTATGGACGGTCTTTGAAACGCATAGGTGCATAGCATAGATGAGCCCTATGGACGATCTACGAAATGCATAGGTTCATATTATAGATGAGCCCAATGGACAGTCTTTGAAACGCATAGGTGCATAGCATAGATGAGCCGTATGGACTGTCTTTGAAATGTATAGGTATCTCGTAAAGGTTGGCTATGGACGGATTGGTGGGCACATAGTTAGCACATGAATTAAGTGAGCCCTATGGACGGACTAGTGAGACCTATAGCCAACACGAACAATAGGTGCCATTTTCATTGTCCTTGGTTGGTACATAGTGTATGTTTATATTATACTTTGTTGTATCCCATAACATAGCTCATGTGGCTCACTTGTTTAAAAAAAAGGGAGAAGTGCATAATGATTTAAGTACAATAAGGCTTGGCATGTGATCCTATAGTTTGTTTCATAGCTTCTTGATGTATCTCATTTACCTCTCTTTGAGCTACCTTACTTTTTATACATTATTTTTCTACTCTACATATTAGTACTATTCTGCATGTACTAACGTCCCTTTTGCCGGGGACGCTGCATTTTTAATGGATGCAGGTAATACTCCAACAGACGACATAGGCTCTTGATAGGAGCGGATCTTCCTTCAGCTGATTTATGGTGAGCCCTACTCTGCATCATAGCTCTCGTATTATATTGATCCTTAAACATTGTTTTGAGATATAATTGTGGCCTTGTCACCGGCACTTCCATATGATGCTCATGTATTTTAAAGGCTCCGTAGACATACTCTAGGTGGTGTTTTGATTGGGAAAAATAAACTATAAATGTTGTTGTATTTTTTTGATGTTCCACTTTTAAACTATGAACTTTTAATGTTTTGGGTAATTGCAAATAAAGATCCAAAAAGTAATGTAAGTTGGTGTTGTACATTTTATCCTATCATGTCTATCTCTCGTTATTTCTTCTCAAATTGTTCATGGGTATGGTTGATTAGTAGGCACTAACTAGGCTTGCCTGATTCGGATAACCCAGTCGAGTGTCGGTCACACTCCCCAATGTCGGGGTGTGACAAGCTTGGTATCAGAGCCTAAGGTTTTAAAGTGTCCTATGATATCGCGGAGTCATGACCAGTAGAGTGCTTCTTATCGGTGTGTTGTTGACCACATCTATAATTAGGAGGCTACTTGAGAATCTAGGAATGTCACCCTTCTTTGATATTCTAGATCGTGCGATAGAGCTTGATTATAAGACTGTTCCCTTCTTAGCTCATGCATTGTTCTAAATTTTCAGTAATGTCGCCTAGGAAGGAGATGAGTAATGGCAGTTAATGAGGTGTCCAATGTTGCGGGTGAGCACCTGAGGGGTGAAAACATTCCCCCAACTACAATATCCCCTGTCTCTACTAGTCTTACTCAGAATGCATAGTTTCCTTTTCCAACTGATATTGCAGTTCCACCAGCCTCAACCACCGGTTATAGTATTCTTGATGGGGAGCTTACGAGAGCCATATAGTTGTTGACCCAGCTAGTGGCTTCCCAAGCCCAGAGATTTAATGCCACATCTACTTCCTCTAGACAGTAAGGGGATTCGGCTAGTTTTAGGGTGAACATATTTCTTTAGTCGTATCCTTCGGTGTTCATGGGTACTAAGCCCGAGGAGGACCCATAAGAGTTTATTGATGAGATGCGCAAGAATCTCCGTGTGATGCATGCCACTAAGATGGAAGTAGTGAAATTGGCCTCCTATTGCCTGAAAGAAGTGACTTATTTGTGGTTTGAACTGTGGAAGGAGTTCTGTGAGAAGGGAAGCCCTCAAGGGAAGTGAAACGAGTTTGCAGATGTTTTCTGCATAATTTCTTGCCTGCCGAGACTAGGGCAGCCTGTGCCGCCGAGTTTCAGAACTTGAAGCAAGGTACCATGAGTGTATGGGACTATCATATGAAATTTTCGGATCTTTCCAACTATGCTATTTACATACTGCTTACTATGGAGGCTAGAGTTTATCGGTTTGTGCAAGGCCTTAGTCCTTAGGTTATCAACGAGGCCGCTAAAGTTTCCTTGAACTCTAATATGAATTATAGGAAGATGATGCCGTTCTCTCAAGCCACGAAAGATCGAAAGTTAAAAATCAAGACGGAGCAATATAACAACAAGAAGGTCTGATCTGAGGGCAATTTTAGTGGCTCCTACAGTGGGTTGGTGGTAAAAAAGCATTGCATAAGAGAATGTCATCCGGTCCCTCACACTCAGTTTCTCAGTCTTTAGCTGGAGCACCGCCATCAGGGCCCGATCAGCTGCAGTGGGCCGTAACATAGTAAACTAGGGCCACGAAGGACCTAATCAGCAGATCCAGTTGAGCGGGAACTTTCAGGTGCAGCAGAAGCCCCCATGTCCTAAGTGTAGGAGGCGTTATTTAGGGGTATGCCGCCGTGGTACTGATGAATGTTTCGGGTGCGGAGTCAAGGGTCATCAGCTAAGGCACTACCCAACAACTAAAGAACAATAAGTAAGTCCCTCAACCCTTTCCACCTTGTTCTATGATGTGTTTGAATGAGTATGGCCATAGAGTTTCATGTCCTGTATGTTTGACCATGGGATGATACTTTTTACATGTTTAAACCTCCAACCGCGGTAAGTTTAACTCATATGGGAATAACGAGGTGAGATGGTTATAAAAATTGGAAGGGGCAAGTGACAAGTGATAACCCAAGGTTATAATGCATTTTAAAGTATTGGAAAGGATGTCTAAGGCGTAATATATATATATATATATATATATATATATATATATATATATATATATATATAAGAGAAACATGTGGGTGAAGGTGTATGCCCTTAGTCACTATATAGGCGTATGTACATAAGTTTTCACATGTAAAGAAACTCAAGTTGTTTTTAGTTATCTTCAAAATATAATTTTCAATATCCAATCATGGAGAAATGTGATGAGGACGTTTCACGAATGTTACATGAGGCTGAAGGGTGATGCTACAAATTTGAAGATCATGTTTTCTATTGTATCTTCAAAGTGGATGTTTAGAAAGCGCAAAGAAAACTATATAGTGCCCATAATTATGTACTTTAGTATGTCGAATCACGACTGGGTCAAGGAGTGGCTATAGTAATGTGTGTTGAGGAGCATAGGGCTAATGAAGGTCGTGGTTAAGATCTTATCATGTATTGGGTTGTTGTCGCACTGTGTGGTGCCTTGTATGGCTGGAGATGTGTATCCCTTATTGGATGGTCCAAGATTGGTGTAGCAGAGTTGATAGGGCCAGAACTCATCCCCTAAACTATGGAGAAAGTCAAGATCATCACTAAATGGTTTTGCTTAAAAGAATGTTAAGGGTACCTTCGATGGGTTATGATTTAAATATGTATAGCTTATGTTGAGATACCACCTTTTTAATGATGTATTGCTTGTAATGTTGAGATTGGTGTTATATTCATGTTATGATGCGTTATTTTGTTATGAATATGTGTTAGGATATATTTCTGTGGCTCTTCGGCAGGTGGATAAGCCTAATTACAGGGGAAGCTCTGCAAAAATTTTTGGATATATGGGGAGTTTGCAAAATTTTGAACTCTTGGTGGGTGAATGAAGAGTTAAATCATGTAAGGTGTCTATGGCAGACTCTAATACTAATCCTAATTCGAGTATGAATGATCATAAGCGGGGAAGGAAGTAAAGGCCCCATGAATTCTTATAGCTAATTCGAGCAATTTCGAGCTTAGGAATACAATTTAATTTAGACCCCAACTACATGAGAAATTACTGAAGTGGATAAAGTTATTTGGATACTTAGAGATAATTATTTTATTAATCTTTGAGTGTTGGATTTATGGGGAACACTTGATGTTAACTTCAAAGCAATAAAACTAAAGAAAAGACAGTGAACTATCGCCCGATTGTGCAGCTATAGCACAGGAGGGAAGCAAAAAATATAGCAAATCAGTGAGCTAAAGCTCTATAGCACAGCTATAGCACCAGCTAAAAAATTGTACCTAGACCTATTAGTACATGAGCGGGGAGAGAGAAAATAAAAGGATTTCAAGGCTAGGGATTTTCTCTCCATCACACATCCGGCCAAGGCTTCCAATACACACTTGAGATCAGTTTATAAGTGTGTTTTTATGATGATTTCACTTCTCAATCAATATTTACAATAGGGTTTTGTATTGGATTCCATAGGATTTCTTCAAAATCTCAAGAACATCCCAAAAATTGGCTTTCAATATTTGGGCTATAAGAGGTATTCCTTTACCCTTAAACCTATATGCATGGATTGTTAGTGAATATATGAACAAGAAATAAGTATTATCACTTATGGGATGGTGATTGGACTCCATAACCCGAATTATTTGGTGCTGTAGAGATTTTATAATGAGTTAATTAGTAAGGTTTGGTGGATGTGAGTAGATTGATTATTATAATGTTTCTAAAGAACGCATTTAGTAGTCAAAGGATGTTGTAGTATCTCTTGTTCATGGGAAGGAGGGATTGTTGGATGAAGAAACACCATTACTAGAGGTAATAGAATGTTATACACTCTAGGTGTTTGATAAAATGCCAAAGTAACTTAAAACCTGGAAATTTTTACTAATATTGATCCAATTGAATTATGTGATGTAGATTGAAGTTGTAAGAGTAGTGGGAGGTTATAGTATCACTGAAGCGCTCCATCGAGGTTTGTTGGCTAAACTTCTTCTGTAGAATCGAATTCCACAAATTCCCTATTAACTCTAAGCATGGTTTGTTCAAGTTCCTATTTTAGTATTTAAAATTGCCTCAAAAGGATGACTTATATAATGTCTACATTCTCAAGTCATGATTCAATTGTCATCTCTATATTCATCACTAGAAAATAATTCAAGTGACTTCTTGAATGCTTATGAGTCCAATTCATGATTCAAGTACATTCCCTATGCTCCCCCTTTAGGAAATTCCGAGAGTCTTAAGCTCTTATTACTCGTGTGGTTGTAGCAATGATTCCTAATGTTTTAAATACATTTAAGGTTTTAATATGACCCATGGCAATGTTGTGGAGGTTCAAGTTTATAAATAAGAATGATGTTGAAATTAAAGCATTCCAATGGTTTCAATAATTGTATATATGTTTCAAAGATAATAAATGCAAACGACTTAAATATTAAGTCCCCAAGAATCATGAACTTATCTAATGACCTTAAGATGGAAAACAAGTACATAACGAGATGAAAGAAATATGTCCTATGCTAAATGATGATGAACCTTAAAGAAACGGAATTGGGTCCATGAGCCACTGTAATCTACTCATTGTTCTCCATACATGTGCTAATGTAATAAGATGTGTTTTCGCATGATGTGCATGAACATGAAGTTTCCAATGATCCGGGAACTTCTGACCCTAAATGTAATGCTAATCATGTCGCTTTAAGCTTACATTTGGTCATGTACATATTAATGTGTTCTGAGCCCTATGGATGGTCTATGAAACGCATAGGTGCCCATTAAAGTTTGGCTATAGACGGACTGGCGGGGCGCATAGTCAGAGCATGAATTAGATGATATGGACGGTCTTTGAAATGCATAGGTGCATAGCATAGATGAGCCCTATGGATGGTCTGTGAAACGCATAGGTGCATAGTATAGATGAGCCTTATGGACAGTCTTTGAAACGCATAGGTGCATAGCATAGATGAGCCCTATGGGCGGTCTTTGAAACGCATAGGTTCCCTTTAAGGTTGACTATAGACGGATTGGTGGGGCGCATAGTCAGCACAGTTACGAACTTGTAATGTTTTGGGTAATCGCGAATAAAGAACCAAAAAGTAATGTAAGTTAGTGTTGTAAATTTTATCCTACCGTGTCTATCTCATGTTATTTCTACTGAAACTGTTCATGGGTAAGGTTGATAAGAAGGCACTAAGTAGGCTTGCTTGATTGGGATAACCTGGTCGAGAGCCAGTCCCGCTCCCCAAGGTCGGGGCGTGACAGATGGTGTTGAGGGACACAGTTTAGTGGGGCGGTGCTAAGGAGGTTGTGATTGGTGACGATGGTGTGATGAGGCTTCAAGACTGGATTTGTGTTCAAAATATTGATGGTTTAGAGATTTGGTCCTTGAGGAAGCTCACCCCTCGTGCTATTCTATTCACCCCGGTGTCACGTAGATGTGTCGTGACTTGAAATAGCAATATTGGTGGCGGAGAATGAAGAAAGATATTGTTATTAATGTCTCTCGGTATTTGAATTGTTAACAGGTGAAGTATAAGCATCAGAAACCAGGAGGGTTGACTTAGAGATTGGAGATACTAGAGCGGAAGTAGGAGTGCATCACTATGGATTTTGTGGTAGGCTTACCACGGACCATGAAGAAATTTGATGCAATCTGTGTTATTGTGGACCGGTTGACTAAGTCTACACACATCATTTCGGTGATGACTTCATATTCTTCAGAGCGGCTGGCTCAGATTTACATTTGCGAGATTATTTACCTGCATGGTGGGCCCATTTCCATTAGTTCTTACTGAGGCACACAGTTCACATCGTAGTTTTAGAGAGCGGTGTAGCGAGAATTGGGCACACGAGTAGAGTTGAATATAGCATTATGTCCTCAGACGGACAGACAGTCCGAGAGCACTATTCAGATCCTAGAGGACATGTTACGTGTCTGTGTTATAGATTTCAGAGGTTCATGGGATCGGTTTCTTGTGTTAGCAGAGCTTGCCTACAACAGTAGCTACCAGTCGAGTATCTAGATGGCTCCTCATGAGGCCTTATATGGGAGGAGATGTCATTCTCCGGTTGGTTGGTTTGAGCATGGGGAGGCTAGGTTGTTGGGCACTAATTTGGTCTGTGATACTTTAGAGAAGGTAAAGTTTATTTAACAGAGGCTTTGTACAAAATAGTCTAGGCAGAAGAGTTATTCCGACAAGAAGGTTCGTGATGTTACACATGTGGCGGGTGAGAAGGTTCTGCTTAGTGTTTCTCCCATGAAGGGTGTGATGAGGATCAAGAAGAAGGGAAAGTTGAGCCCTTGATATATTGGCCTCTTTGAGGTACTTGAGAGGATTGGAGAGCTAACCTACAGACTTGCCTTGCCACCTAGTCTATCGGGTGTTCATCTAGTGTTTCATGTTTCTATGCTTCAGAAGTATTATGGTGACCCGTCACATGTTTTGGACTTCAGCACGGGGCAACTAGACAAGGATTTGACTTATGATGTGGAGCTGGTGGCCATTTTGGACCGGCAGGTTCGAAAGTTGAGGTCAAAGAATATAGTGGTAGTAAAGGTGCAATGGAGAGGTCAACCAGTCGAGGAGGCTACATGGGACACTGATCAGGAGATGCAAAGCAGATATCCATATGTATTCGAGACTCCCAGTATAATTCTAGACCCCTTCGAGGATGAATGTTTATTTAAGAGGGGGAGAATGTAATGACCCGGCAGATCATTTTGTGTATTATAGCCGTGTTCCCCTATTTACTGCTTCTTCTATATTCATTTGTGGCTATGTGACTCGTCGGGGTAGTTGGATTGGTTTCAAAAATATATTGGAGTAAATTAGGACACTTAGTCCCAAGGTTGAAGGCTTAAGTTAAAAGAGTTGGCCGGAGTTTGATTTTTGTATAGAAGACTCTAGAGTGGAGTTTTGATGGTTCCAATAATTTCGTGTGATGATTTTTAAAAAAATCACTTAGGTGTATGTCCAAAAATTGATTTGGAGGTCCATGGGTTAGTTTGAGGCTTTTTGGCGAAAGTTGAAAAGTTGAAGGTTTGAAAGATTGAGAGGTTTGACCGAGAGTTGACATTATTGATATCGGGTTCAGAATTTGGTCCCGTGAGTTGGAATTGCTCCGTTGTGTCATTTCAGACTAGTGTGCAAAATTTGAGGTCATTCGAAGTTGATTTGGTATGGTTCAACGTGAGTTTTAGAAGTTGAAAGTTCATTGGTTTCATTAGGCTTGAATTGGGGTGCTATTTGTGGTGTTGATATTGGTGTTGTTTAATGTTATTTGAGGCTTCGAGTAAATTTGTATTGTGTTTTGAGACTAGGTAGTGCGATTGGATGGGGTCTCGGGGGCCTCAAGTGTGTTTTGGATGGGCTACGGACCATTTTCTTCATGTTTGAGACTAATGTTCTAAGGATCTGGTTTCCTTCTTCGCGATCGCGAAGAGGCTATCGCGATCGTGAAGAGGCTGTCATGACTGAGAAAGGCATTTTTTTGGCAGGGGGAAAAATTGTTCATCGCGTTCGCGAAGCTTTGAGGGCACAGGTCAGCGCGATCGCAAGTAATGTCACGCATTCACATAAAAGAGATGTTCAGCAGGGGGCGTCAGGCGTTAAGCTTACACAATAGCAGAGAGGAGCCCGCGTTAGCAAAGCGGCAGGATTTGTGAGCATCGCGTTCGCGACAGAGTCTTCGCATTCCGTAGGCTATTTTGAGGGCAGTAATTTTTTGTTCTTCGCTTACGTCCCGCGTTCGCGATGTATAACACCTGGGCAGACTATATAGTACTCTATTTCGAGGGTTTGAGTTATTATGTCATATTTTGCGTTGTGGAGCACGAATTTTGGCAATTTTGGAGAGGATTTTCATGATATGGATCAAGGCAAGTGTTTTTGACTTGGATTTGTCTATTCTTCATGATTCGATATTTGTTTTTATCATTTAATTGGTGACTTGAATTAGAGAAATTAGGGATTTTAGTAAAACCTTTCATTAAGTATAAAATAAAGTTTTCAAGGACGATTTCAGGTCGGAATTGGATAATTTTGGTATGGTTGGACTCATAATTGGATGGATGTTCAGAATTTGAGAGTTTGACCAGGTTCCTACAGCATTATTTGTTGATATTAAGTTGTTTGTAACTAGATTCGAGTCGCTTAGAGCCCGATTCGCGAGGAAAGGACTTTTTAAAGTATTGACTTATGCATTTTGAGGTAAGTAACATATCTAAACTTAGATTTGAGGGTATTTAGCCATGGGAACTATGTTATTTGAGAGGTATTGGGGTGACGGACGTGTGTGCGTGCACCGTAGTGTAGTTGATCAGAGGTGGATTTTAGGCTATTATGGGATTGTTTGGTTATCATGCCTTGTCATATCCGTATTTTTTTCTAAACCATGTTAATTAATTGAGTTATGATTCATATTAGAAATCATGTCTAGGATATGTGCTACTTGTTTGGGATTTGATAGGACTATTCTTGTCGTCTCTGAGCTATTTGCCGTATTTGTACACATGTTCTCAGTCATGATGCTATATATGGGTATGATATCTTTGTGTCACTACTTCTTACTTGATTCCTCACATGTTGTTGATGCGTTCTATGTGTAGCACTGTTAAACTGAGTACTGTGAGATGTGTTTATCTAAGACTTGAACGGTAAATGATTGAGTTTGGGCCATAGAGCCGATTTGGTGTTGATTTTGAGGTGACACATACGCTAGGCCCATATTGGTCTAAGTGTTATTGATTTGGGGTGACGCGTGCACTAGGCCTCACTGTTGGGCTATATGATTATGATTAGCACTTGGGCAGGATCCACCCTTCCAGGGTCTGACATACCGGCAGTAGGCGCAGGCACAGTGATTTACATTCGTTCTTGATGATGGCAGTTATGTCAAGCACCCGTTCAATGCTAACTGTGATTATTCTTGATGGATCCACTGTGATATTATTGATTTGACATGTAGGCATAGAGATGTACGTTTCTTCATGCTAGCTGATAAATAAAACATTTTATCTGTGTTGGGATTTAACTACTATAAATGGGAAGCATGCCTAAATTTCTGAAACGTGAACAAGCTGAACATAATATCATTGAGCTACTTGTTTCTACTGTTTCCTTTATACCTGAAATGTTACTAGTTATTGATATTGGTATTGGATTATTGTTTCTGAGCTCGTCACTGCTTTTAGCCCAAGGTTTGTATTGTTACTTGTTGAGCACATGGGGTCGGTTGTACTCATACTATACTCTACACTTCGCGTGCAGATGTAAGTACTTCCGAACAAGGTGATCTCTAGATTCTTTTGCTACGTGCTTTTTGGGAGACTACGAGGTAGATGATATACCATTCGCAGACCTTGAAGTTCTCTTTCATTATTTCTATTAATATTGTTCTATCACTCAAATAGTTATTTTAGAATTTGGCCTTGTATTCTGATACTTAGTAGTGCTCATGTACTCATTGACACAAGATGTTGGGGATAGTTGTAGCAGTATTATGGTTATATTCTTAGATATTTCATGATGTTTCCACTATTCAGTTGATTAAACCTTGTTTTATCAAATTCATTGTCCTCATGTGATTGTTGGCTTGCCTAGCAAGTAGTGTTACGCACCGTCGCAGCCCCGTTGGGAGTTGGGCCGTGACAATCTAGCGATAACAAATGCTAGCCAAATTTTATTTTTATCGGAAAAATCTATTATAGCTGCACGACTAGTCAGTTCAAGCAACAAGCTTAATTTTATTTAGCAAAAGGAAAAAAATCTTGAGCAAATCAAGACACAAATTCCAAGTCAACAATGTCGAGCATCTTCATTTGAAAAATCATCATCATCAGAAGAAGAAGACCTCGATTTATCATTCTGAGAAAATAATCAGGGATTACATCAGCTTGACATCATATTGACATGACATCTGACATCACTTAAGACATCTGCAAGCACTTACTCCTAATGACATCATCGATGACATTAGGAAACACTATCTTGCTTTAATTTTGTACTATAAGTAGCCCCCCCCCC